>CAUYRH010146046.1:0-17069 GCA_963574655.1 Perodicticus potto | reverse complement strand
GCTAATTATTCAACAAGGTTATAAGAGAGAAAAGCATTAGAGCAGTGGTTATAAAACCTACAAAATCCGCGCCCCATTAAAACACGTACAAAATTTTTTGGGGGCCCCCCCACAAAAAAAAATTTTTGGAACCAAAAAAATTTTTTACTTGGCTGTACCAACTAAAATATTTTTTTGTTGGGGGTACCCCACAACATGAGGAACTGTGTTGAAGGGTCGCGGCATTAGGAAGGTTGAGAACCACTGCTCTAATGCTTTTCTCTCTTATAACCTTGTTGAATAATTAGCTA
This sequence comes from Perodicticus potto, assembly GCA_963574655.1. Taxonomy (NCBI): domain Eukaryota; kingdom Metazoa; phylum Chordata; class Mammalia; order Primates; family Lorisidae; genus Perodicticus; species Perodicticus potto. The sequence goes on along the minus strand of CAUYRH010146046.1, from coordinate 16,779 downwards.
GATTGCTTTTTCAAAGACTTGGGCAGTATTTTCCTACCTTACCTGGTTTTGAAGTGACTTTCCTCTCAAACCATGCTCAAACTTCATGAAATATGGTTTGCTTTCTTGAAACTCACAGAATTCTTATTCGTTCCAAAAATGTTGATTGAACTCTAGGCGCTGTGCTAAGGCTGAGAAGAAACAAAAACTATTGACTCTCCTGACCTCAGGGAGCTCTGGCTTCTCATTCACTTGGGATTTTTATTTAAAGCAGTTTCCCTCTGGTGTAATACTGATGAAAGGAAAGCCTTCTCAGGGGGAATTATACTACGTCAGTGGTTCCAGTAATAAATACAGTGTGGATTGAACATGTGATCTCTGCTAAGTTAGGGTATGCTCAATGGGGGAGTGTGCTGTGATGAAGACAACTAAGATCAAAGTCCCAGCCCTCCTCACTGGCCTTTGGAATTGAGCCTTCATTTCTTTGCAGAGGCTTGTATTATGGGCTTACAGAGCCTCATTGTCTCACCCGCCTACCCTGTATAATTGTTGTCAGGATCAAAAGTAGGTTGGGTTCCTTAAAGGTGAGCTTACCACATTGAGTCCTGGTTTAGGGCAAGGCAGGGTTGAAACACACAAGTAGTTAACATTTCATTCATTAAAACAAAAACAAAACAGAAAAGAAGCAGGAAAACCTTATCTGTGACCTCACCTTCACCTCCCGGGGCTGGCTGGTTTGTACCATCTGCAGGCACTCAAGCACGACTCAGATTTTCTTCTGCATTTGGGCATGATTCACATGTGAGTCATGATTCACAGGAGTTGCTTCTCTGTGGGTTTCCCTCCTGGCCCCAGGGAACTTCATTTGGAGTGTTTTTGGCTGAGGCCTCACAGCCACACTCTTCCCTTATTTTCCACCATGCTGCCCAGCAGGGCCCACACAGTTGGTGGGATTGGGCAGAGAGTTTTTATCCCTGTTTCCTGAAGACCAGGTCAGAAGACTTGTTAGTGTCTTTCCTTTTTTTGCAGGTAGATTATTTTGAAAAAGAAAATAAGCAGATGCCATATTTTCTTTCTCTTTAGTGTTGGGACTCAGAGTCTACAAACTTGGTGTTTGTGATGAATGTTGGGTGCATGCGGCAGATTTGGCCTGAGAGCTAATATAAAAGTAAATCGTAGCACAGTAAGAGTGGAAGGAAGGGCCTCTGGTCATTCACTAAGGCCAGGTTGGGCTTTTATGAGAGTTATAATTCGAGATCACAGTTCACAATTCTCAACTCTGAATAGATACCAAAAGAAACAGAACTGAGATGGCTTTTGTCAGCATTTGGCTCCACAGTGATGTGTCTGACTTTGAACTTTGAGAGTGACACCTCATTCCCAAGTGTTGGGTTGGAGCAGAACTAACTGACCACGAGGTCTCACCTCCATTGTCACAGGTTGCTGGGGCTCTTCATGTGCCAACTGCAGGTCTGCCTCAGTGAAAGTAAGGCCTCAGAGGCAGAGCCAATGTCAAATGCAGTGTGTAGTTGGGCTTGAACTGCAAAGAACTGTGTAACTATCTTCCTGGGAGCCCTTAAAATATTTATTTCTTTAAATGGCTTTTTCCTTAAAATTTATGTGCATACACGTATGTCTTTTTCTGTTAGAGATGGCACAGGTCTACCTTGGGTTAGGACCCTGCGCTGCTCTGATAAGTTCAACTGTTTCTTTAATAGTGCAAGAATTTTAGTTGCCTTGTAGGTCAACTAAAGTTACCACACAAAGAAGATCTGGCCACCTGTCACTGCCCAACCAATATGCAGAGATGGGGTTTAGGTCCAAACAAACTTTATTTGTCAGAAGGCCAGAGATTCTGGAGAACAGCAAGAGTAGCCTCTCAATTCTGTTCTGCCACAGTTACAATTCTAATAACTGTTAGAATGAAAATGAAATACGAGGAAACCAACCTAGAAAATTTTAACTTTATCTGATTGGAAGTAACATCAAACTAGTCTCCATTTTAACAATGCAAAATGTTTAAACAACAGAAAGGTAATTTTCTTTTTCTTTCTTTCTTTCTTTCTTTTTTTTTTTTGAGACAGAGTCTCATTATGTCGCCCTGGGTAAAGTGCCATGGCATCACAGCTCACAACAACCTCAAACTCTTGGGCTTAAGTGATTCTCTTGCTTCAGCCTCCCAAGTAGCTGAGACTACAGGCGCTCATCACAACGCCTGGCCATTTTTTTGTTGTAGTTTCATTTTTGGTTAGCAGGCCGGGGCCAGGTTTGAACTGCCAGCCTGGGTATATGTGACCAGCGCCCTAACCACTGAGCTAGAAGCGCCGAGCCAAGAAAGGTGATTTTTCACTTTAACAAAATATCTGAGAGACTCATCAGAGAAAACTATCATCAAAGTAACTTTTACTCTACCTATAATACTTATTGTCTATGTGTGACCACCTCTACAGAATCTCCTGAGATAAACATCTTTACAAGTGTGGAAAAACCTTAACTAGATAATCAGGGAAGGCTAGTGGGGAAGGCTGAGCAGACTAGGTCAGACTAGGTCAGCGGTACTGTTTCAGCTTAGCTTCTCAGACTCCATTTTGCAGGCCCCTTTTCTAGTTTCAGTCTGAGTTGGATTTTCTTAAGAACAACAATAAGAACAAAATAACAGACGATCAGATCATCAAATTTAGCATCCAACCTGAGAGGTGATGTGTTTAATATTTCTCTTATTGCTTAGAATATTTTGCAAATGCTAATGTTTCATACCAGTTTTCAAGCTGAATAAGAAAATTCATCTCATTGCTTCTTATTTATAATTAGGCTTTATGTTTGCATGAAAATGGATATTGTCAGCCAAGATTTTTTTTTTCAGAAAATTTAGCTCCAAATGGCTTTTAGCTATTGACAAAAAACAGATAACATTTCAACAGCTAAAAACCAGTGCCCCAGATGGATAGTCAAGAAATAGAGCATCTGTAAAGTTGAGCGGAAAGAATCTAAATTCCACCTACCTACTGTGAGATCTTCAGTCATTTGCTTAACTTCTCTGACCCTCAGTTTCTCGATCAGTGGGAAAAGGATCCTACCTACCTTGTATCTATCTCCTGGGGTGAGTGTGAAAGAAATGAAATACTTTGTCGGAATTAATAAATTGTACCTTCTCTTACAATGTTTAGAAATTTAAAAAATCTGCTTCATGGGCCAAGCAAAGTGGCTCACGCCTGTAATCCTAGCACTCTGGGAGGCTGAGACAGGTGGATTGCCTGAGCTCACGGGTTCAAGACCAGCCTAAGCAAGAATAAGACCCTATCTCTAAAAATATACCCAGGTGTTGTGGTGGGTGCTTTTAGTCCCAGCTACAAGGGAGGCTGAGGAAAGAGAATCGCGTAAGCCCAAGAGTTTGAGTTTGCTGTGAGCTGTGAAGCCACAGCACTCTACTGAGGGTGACAAAGTGAGATTCTGTCTCAAAAATAAATAAACAAATAAATAAAAATCTGCTTCAGGCAGTTCCAAAAAAGTTCTAAAATTCTTTTGCCAAGAGACATCATCTTTTTAAACTTAAAAATATTATTTATTGGGTGGCACCTGTGGCTTGGTGGGTAGGGCGCCGGCCCCGGATACCAAGGGTGACAGGTTCAAACCCGGCCTCGGCCAAACTGCAAAACAAAAAAATAGCCGGGCATTGTAGTGGGCGCCTGTAAGTCCCAGCTACTCGGGAGGCTGAGGCAAGAGAATCACCTAAGCCCAGGATTTGGAGGTCGCTGTAAGCTGTGTGACACCACGGCACTCTACCGTGGGCGACAAAGTGAGACTCTGTCTCTACCAAAAAAAAAAAAAAAATATATATATATATATATATATAATTTATTTAGGCTAGGCAAGGTGGCTCATGCCATCATCCTAGCACTCTGAGAGGCCAAAACAGGTCAATTGCTTGAGCTCACCAGTTCGAGCAAAAACTGAGACCCCGTCTCTAATAAAATAGAAAACCTGAGGCAAGAGGATCACTTGAGCCCAAGAATTGGAGGTTGCTATGAACTGTGACACCACAGGGCAACAGCTTGAGTTTGAGTTTGAACTCAGGGCAACAGCTTGACACTCTGTCTCAAAAAATATATATATTAGTTATTTAACAACTTATTTAAAGTAAAATTTACTCTTTTTAGTGTATGGTTCTATGAGTTTTCCTTTTTTTTTTTCTCTGTGATAGACTCTCACTCAGTCATCACCCTGGAGTTGAGTGCCATGGCCTCATAGCTCACAGCAACCTCAAACTCTTGAGTTTTGAGCAATGCTCTTGCTTTAGCCTCCCGAGTAGCTGAGACTACATGCACCCACGATAATGTCTGGCTAGTTTTTTTTTTTTTTCCATTTTTAGTAGAGACAGGGTCTCACTTTGCTCAGGCCAGTCTCAAACTCCTGAGCTCAGGCAGTCCACCTGCCTTGGCCTCCCAGAGTGCTGGGATTACAGGCATGAGCCTCTGCGTTCAGCCACCTTTTTTTTTTAGACAGAGTCTTGCTCTGTCACCCAGGGTAGAGTGTGCAGTGACATCATCATCGCTTACTACAACCTCAAACTTCTGTGCTCAATCAATCTTCCTGCCTCAGCTTCCCAAGTAGCTGAACTATAGGCACATGCCATGAAGCCCAGCTAATTTTCTATTTTTTTAGTAAAGATGGGGGTCTCACCCTTAACTCAGGCTGGTCTTAAACTCTGAGCTCAAGCATTCCTTCCTCCTTGGCCTCCCAGACTGCTAGCCCAGCCAGTTCTATGAGTTTTGACAAATGCACAGAGCTCCATATCTACCAACAAACACATCACCTCCTTGTGCTGTTCCTTTATACTCAACCCCACCCCATCTGCTGGGAACCTTGGATCTGTTCTCGGCTCCTATGGTGTTGCCTTTCCCTGTGTGTCATGTACATAAAGCCATGCAGTATATGCAGCCTTGGAGTCTAAGCTTCTTTCATAGAACGTATTGCATTTGACATTCATCCAAGTTATTCCATACATTGGTAGTTTGTTACTTTGTATTACTGAATAGAATTCCACTGTAGAGACATACTACAATTTGTTTATCCTCTCCCTGGCTGAAAGACAAAACCTGTCCCCAGGTTTTGGTGACTATGAATAAAGTTTCAAACATTTACATAATTTCGTGTGAACAAAGTTTTTGCATGAACTTAAGTTTTCATTTCTCTTATATAAATTTCTAGGAGTATGATTTCTGGGTCAAATGGTCAATCTTTGCTAAAACTGTTTCCAAAATGCTACACCATTTTACATTCCTAACAGCAATGTATAAGGATTTCAGTTGTTCCTTATCCTTGCCAGTACTTGATATGATCAGTCATTTCAGTCGTTCAGATAGGCATGTAATGGTGTGTGACTGTGCTTTTAATTTCCTATTTCCCTAATGACCAGATGTTAAGCATCTCTTTATGTGCTTATCTGCTTTTTATATATGATGTTTGGTGAAGTATCTTTGAGTCTTTTGTCTGTTTGCTCATTGGGTTGTTTATTTTTTTGCTTTTGAGTTTTGGGAGTTCTCTATATTCTGGATACAAGTCCTTTGCCAGGTGTGTGATCTGCAAGTGCTTCCTCCCAGGCTGTAGATTATATTTTTAAAGATCTCATAAGGAATTTATAAATATTTTTTCTTATTGTAAAAGATTCAAATGATACAACATTATTTAAAGTAAAAAGTATAAGTTCTTTATTACTTCCTGCCTCCTTCTCCAGTTTTCTTTTTGGAGATAGCTGCTGTTGACAGTTTGATGAGGATCTTTCCAGTTCTTTTTATGGTATCATAATTTTCTAGTAAATATGTGTTTTACTTATTAGAAATACTTAACAAGGGCCTGTGGCTCAGTGAGTAGGGTGCCAGCCTCATATACCGAGGGTGGAGGGTTCAAACCCGGCCCCGGCCAAACTGCAACAAAAAATAGCTGGGCATTGTGGCAGGCTCCTGTAGTCCCAGCTACTTGGGAGGCTGAGGCAAGAGAATCAGCTAAGCCCAGGAATTGGAGGTTGCTGTGAGCTGTCACTCCACAGCACTCTACCAAGGGCAACAAAGTGAGACTCTGTCTCTAAAAAAAAAGGAAGAAAAAAAGAAATACTTAACAAAGGGACTCTTAACAAGAAGGGACACTTAACAAAGTGATAGGTCTTTTTTTTGTCTTTGAGACAGAGCCTCAAGCTGTCACCCTGGGTAGAGTGCTGTGGTGTCACAGCTCACAGCAACCTCCAACTCCTGGGCTCAAGCGATTCTCCTGCTTCCTCCTCCTCCCAAGTAGCTGGGACTATGGGTGCCTGCCACAACGCCCAGCTATTTTTTGGTTGCAGCCATCATTGTTGTTTGTCAGGCCTGGGCTGGATTCAAACCCGCCAGCCCAGGTGTATGTGACGGGCGCCTTAGCTGCTTCAGCCAGATAAGGTCTTTTGTTTTACAGTCAATAAGTTGCATTTCAGAGAATCTCCATTTTTCCTTTTACCCTACTTATAGATAAAATTGTTCTTTTTCTGTTAAAATAGTAAGTTTTAGACATAGTTCAGAAAGTCATGATTTGGAGAAGAAAATTCTAGACAATGAGGATGGCTGATGAGTGGACTTAATTTAAATAGGTCATTTTGTATTTGCTAAAGATTGCTCTAGGGAAGAGGGGATTCACACCTCACACAATTCACACCTGTTGGGTATGGTGCATACTTTCTGGGTGGTGGGCACACTTATAATCTTTACTCAATTTGTGCAGAAAACAAAATATATAAATAAAACGTGTGTACCCACTAATATCCTGGGGGAAAAAAGATTGCTGTAATTAGTTGAAATGACTTCAAGATGTCTCTATTTTCTTTTCTTTTCTTTTCTTTTTTTTTTTTTTTTTTTTTGAGACAGAGTCTCACTATGTCGTCGTCCTCGGTAGAGTGCTGTAGTGTCACAGCTCACAGCAACCTAAAACTCTTGGGCTGAAGCAATTCTCTTTGCCTCATCCTCCTAAGTACCTGGGACTACAGGTGCCCACCACAACGCCTGTCTATTTTTATCTTTTATTTATTTTATTTATTTTATTTGCATTTTTTGTCTGGGGCAGTTTTTGAACCCACCACCTCCATATATGGGGCCAGTGCCCTACTCCTTTGAGCCACAGGCGCTGCCCCGCCTGTCTATTTTTAGAGATGGGGGTCTGGTTCTTGCTCAGGCTGGTCTCGAATCTGTGAGCTCAGGCAATCTACCTGCCTTGGCCTCCCAGAGTGCTGGGATTACAGGTGTGAGCCACTGTGCCTGGCCTAAGTAAGATGTCTGTATTTTCTTAAAATAAGTGATGAGTTACTTGGTAGAGGGGGTCTTCTTTTGACATAGAATGATATTGATAACATCATATTAAAGTTCTGCTTACTTCCAAGTTCTGTTTTTTTCTTTTTCTTTTCTTTTTTCTTTTTTTTGAAATAAGAGTCTCATTCTATTGCCCAAGCTAGAGTGCAGTCTATAATAGCATCATTATACCTCATTGTAGCCTCCATCTCCTGGGCTCAAGTGATCCCTCTGCCTCGGCCTCCTGAGTAGCTGGGACTACAGGCACATACCACCATGCCTCGCTAATTAAAAAAAAAATGTTTTTGGTTGGGTGCTGTGGCTCACACTCTTAATCCTAGCTCTTGGAGGCTAAGGCAGGTGGATTGCTTGAGCTCATGGGTTTGAGATCAGCCTGAGCAAAAGCAAGACCCCCATCTCTGCTAAAAATAGAAAAACTGAGGCAAGAGGATAGCTTGAGCCCAAGAGACACCACTGCACTCTACCCAGGACCACAGCTTGAGACTCTGTCTAAAAAAAAAAAAAAAAAAAAATTAATTTTTTTTTTTTTTTAAGAGACAGGGTCTCACTATTACCCGGGCTGATCTTAAACTTTTGCCTTTAAGAAATCCTCCCACCTTGGTCTCCTAAAGTACTAGGATTCAGGTGTGAGTCACTGTGCCTAAGCTCACTTTACAAATTTTAGATTGATCATTTTCCTTTGATTGATTCTTCTGTGCTATGGGACATACTCAGCACAGAATTTACATTTGGCTCACATTTTTAGTTTTAGCTTTGAGTTTCACCTTTCTTAACCATAATGGGTCAGAATATTTTTGCAGAATAAGCCTTATTAAGAAAAGCTATTTTTGTCTTTCCATAGGTATGAATCCTAGGACCCAGACTAAGGATTCTCTAGAGGACAATGTTTCTACCTCTCCAGAACCAAGTAAGAGGGATCAGTTGACTGGGAAAGTGGGAGTGGGCAGAGTGGGTAGAGAGTGATCAGAGCCTGAGGAAGCAAGAGGAAACCTTGTGGGAAGAGAATGGTCTGGAAGTCCACACATGTCTGGGGTGTGGGAAGGTGATGTGGTGAAAGAGGACACTTTGGTCTCTGATGGGAAGTGGGGGGAAGGGGATGATGCTGAATGAAATGTGATTCAGAGGTGCATGGGAAGGGTAACATATTTCCCTCAGTGTTCTGGTACCACTACAGAGCTGGCTTAGTCTGTAAATGCCTTATAATATCTCTGGGGGAAAAGTTGTAAAGAAGTGATGGGCCATTACTGGAACCCTTTACACTTCTATAGTTGAAAATATTTGACTGGTTTGTGTTCATTTTGATCATCCTTGTCTATTTGAGTAGCTATAAGAGAACATCTAAATATCTATAGTACCAAAATAGCAGAAAAAATCCTATCACCTGATAAACTTTATTTTACATAGCTGTGACTAGTGGATATGTATCGCTAAGTCTTTTTGTCCCCACTTAAGATTAACTAATAATCCTTTTACTATTTCTTCAGGTCTCTCCTTTGTCATTTGTTTTCTTTTTTTTTTTTTTTTTTTGAGACAGGGTCTCACTTCATTACTCCCGTAGAGTGCCGTGGCATCATAGCTCATAGCAACCTCAAACTCTTGGGCTCAAGCTATTCTCTTGTCTCAGCCTCCCAAGTAGCTGGGGCCATAGGCACCCGCCATAATACCCAGCTATTTTTAAAGACAGGGTCTCACTCTTGCTCAAGCTGGTCTCGAAGTCCTGAGTTCAAGCAATCCTCCTGCCTGGGCCTCCCAAAGTGCTGGGATTACAGGTGTGAGCCACCAAGCCCAGCATCCTTTTAGTTATTCGTAATGGTGATATATACCAGCACATTACTATATCCTGATTTCAATTGTCCTTTCTTACTGGTGACCATTTAGATGGTTTCCTATTTTTTAGTGATAGCATATAATGCAGGTGTAATACATGGCACACTGGGTGTATTTTTTTTCTTTTTTCTTTCAGTTCATGTCCTTGGATTATAGTCCCAAAGTATGATTGGCAGATTATTTTCCAGAAAGCAATGAATAGATGGGCCTATTTCTCTAACAACCCCTCCAGAGGACTTTGTTACCTGTGTTATTATTGTTATTCTAGTGGTTCTGAAGTGGAACTTCCTGAAAGGCATACTTTTCAGAACCAGAAGATACCAAAGTTAAAAAAGAGGCTGAGCTCTTTTCCCAAAGATAGAACACCATTAAAGGTAGAATCAGGAACCTTTCTCATCATGGGATTTTGGACTAAGGATTTTAATCCTGGCTTTTGATGTATGCCCAGCAGTGAACATTTCTACATGGTTTTTATAATCCCGAGGGTCAGTAAGGTGTTGAGGGCCAGAATGATCTTAAGGGCGTGCATGACGATTTAGCTGTTTTCTGCATCTGGGGCTATGATGAGGTATCTACTTTGTGTTCCTAATTCTAGACAGGAAACAAGAGCAAGCTTCCCTTCTTGTCTGCCATATAGGAAGATTGAGGTGATTAGGCCATTCTGGGCTGTGTTTTGAATTCCCGAAGTATTAATGAGATAACAAGACCTGTGTAGACCATGAAGTTAAGCCCATTTCAGGTTAAATCATCTTCACCAAGTCAGTAGTGTTGCATGACATATCTTCCTAGTGTGACTTACGACCCAAGTTTTCTTCTTTGATGTGAGGGCGATGTGAGGGCTGCTGAGGCAACAGGGGCTGCAACACATTGTAGGCCTTTTAGCTGTGGATACTAGGCCTAGTGTCCTGCTCAGGGCTCAGAGACAAAAAGGCATAGAATTTTTGGCTTCATTTACTCCCTCTTAAGAGATTTAAAAAGTAATCTTCACTTAAATTAGTTAAATAGATAACTGCCCTATTACTTTAACTCAATAATTCTCAACTGGAGAGGATTTTGCCCCCCAGGATTTTTTGTGTCAAAATCCGCAGACATTTCTGGTCTTCTCAGCTAGCGTCTAGTGAGTAGAATCCAGTGAGCAATGCTGCTCAGCATCTTGCAGTGTCCAGACAGCACTCCTGATTCCCCAGCAAAGGCTTACTTGGCTCAGAATGTCCATAGTTGCTAAGGTTGAGAAACTCTGCTTTCATTGAAGAGCAGGCAGTTCCAGACAGACCTGTGTAGTCAGGCCCAGTCTGCGGAATGCAGTCTTCATTTCTGGATTATTAAACTCTAGTCTCTTGAAGTTCTGGCCTCGTAACATTCCCAGGCATCCTCACTGGACTTTTTTTCTCCTACCTTTTTAGATCTGTTACTTACTTTGGTGATTCTGGAAGTCTTCCTTATTTCTGCTACTGTGTGCTGTTTGCTCCCAAATCAGGCTGAGCTCTGCTCTTTTCCCCACCCAGCCACTCTGCAGTCCTTAGGAGAGTCTCAGGCTTGAGCCTTTCATCTGCTCTTGGAATGCTGATTTGCTTCCACAATGTGTAACTCTGCCTGCCCTGCAGTAACCTCACCCGCATTGCGGCTATAGCTCACAATCAGCAGAAAATGAAACATACCAGCTGTGAATCCCATTTGCATGATGGGATCGGATAAGCATGTGCACTGCATTGTCTAACAAATTCTATTTCTTTCTTTCTCTTTCTCCCCTACCCCCTTTCCTCTTCTCCCTCCCTATCCTGACAATTTTATCACCTTTTACCATGTACTTCTCCCCCCTTCCTTCCCTTTCCTCCCTTTGCCCCATGTCCCAAACCTGCCATGGTGACCGCACGTACCTTTCCCCTGTTACACGAGGCAGTTCTGACACTGTCTGCTCCCCCTGTAGTGCCAGGCTTCTGTTGCACAGTTGGAGTGGACTGGAAGTCTCTCACTACTCCAGCGTGCCTCCCCCTCACCACCGACTACTTCCCTGACCGCCAGGGCCTCCAGAACGACTACACAGAGGGCTGTTATGATCTCCTCCCGGAAGCAGATATGGACAGGTCAGTCTCAGAGAAAAAAACACTCACCTTGATTTGTGAAGGTTCTGGGTATATCCCAACATATACATTGGAACACTGAATTTGCAAACCTGTGTCCTTTTATAGTTGGGAGATGTTACAGTGCAAGAACTATTCATTTCCTTGGAGCTCTGTTGACATTAACAATTTCTACTCATTGATGGTTCTCTTATCTTCTAATGCAGTTATTTCAGGCTTATTAAATCTGATCTTTTCCTTTTTTTTTTTTTTTGTAGAGACAGAGTCTCACTTTATCACCATCAGTAGAGTGCTGTGGCATCACACAGCTCACAGCAACCTCCTGGGCTTAGGCGATTCTCTTGCCTCAGCCTCCCGAGTAGCTGGGACTACAGGCACCCGCCACAACGCCCAGCTATTTTTCTGTTTTGCAATTAGGCTAAGGCCGGGTTTTACCCCACCACCTTTGGTATATGGGGCCAGCGCCCTACTCGATGAGCCACAGGCGCCGCCCCTGATCTCCTTTTTTGAGATGGTCCATTTTACTCATTTGAGCATTGAATTTGCCTGCCTTCTTTTTCCACCTCTTTGTGCTGATCAATTCTCCCAAAAATGGTTTATAAATTGTTAGTTTTATGAACTGCCATGGAATGGTTAGTTATCAGGGATAAAGCCAAGAAGAAGATGGGGCAGTGTATTCTTAAGTGTCACTGCGCAAGGCCAGGCATCCAACTGAGCAATTGTCTGTTTTTTAGGAGGGACGAGGAGGGTGTACAGATGACGGCCCAGCAGGTGTTTGAAGAATTCATTTGCCAGCGTCTCATGCAGGGGTATCAAATCATAGTGCAGCCCAAGGCACAGAAACCCAACTCTGCTGTCCCACCTCCACTGAGCAGTAGCCCACTCTATAGCCGAGGTGAGTTTTTCTCCTTGGACTTACATTTTTTCTTTTCTAGTAAATTTGTGGGAATAGGTTTTCAAGATGGAAGGTAGTAGATGGATTTAGGAGTAATTGTTTCAACATAAAATTTTTCCTTCCAAATCTTATTTTACATGAGAAATGACGTCTCCATGTGGCATAGATTATCTTGAACACTCTCTTTAATTTACAACTCTTCTTGTATTTTTTTTGAGACAAAGTCTCACCTGGTCACCCTTGGCAGAGTGCTGTGGCATCATAGTTCATATCAACCTCAAACTCTTGGGCTCAAGCTATTCTCTTGCCTTAGCCTTCCAAGTAGCTGGGACTATAGGTACCCGCCACAATGCCTGGCTATTTTTAGAGACGGCGTCTCACTCTTACTCAGGCTGGTCTCAAACTTGTGAGCTTAGGCAATCCACCCGCCTTGGCCTCCCAGAATGCTAGGATTATAGGTGTGAGCCACCACACCCAGCCTACAATTCTCCTTTTAAGGAAGAAGATATGACAAAGTTCAGGGATGGTACAGCTTGACTTGAATAACACCTAGGAGCAACAGTCAGCTAAGTCAAAACTAAACTAAGTATATGGTGAATATTCTAAACCCAAAAAGCTATATTCACTGTATTTAATTGTTAATAATACTATCCCTGGTATGTGGCAGGTTCTTAGATGTTACCTAAACCTGAAGTTTACACTTGTTCTTTTTTTTCCTATTCTGGATTTATCTTTTCTCTTCTTCGTCACTGAAGCTTAGTGACTTGAAGCAAGAATGGGTCATCCATGGGTGGCAGAGGCTAATAAGTGACAATATTGGTGATGCTAATTGAATTACAGCCAGGTGCTAGAGCAGTCTTTTACAATAAGTCTAACAGAGAGAATTAAGTGTGGGTGCCTGGAGTTAGAAAGCAGTACTCATTTCTGGAACAATCAATGAGCTATCTTAGTCTTTTGTGTCCTCATTACTGCTAAGAAGACCCCCACATTCCCTTAATCACCTGACTAAACCTCAGATAGCATCTTTGGCTCCATGAAAGCTCCCTGGTCAGAGGGTCAGATAAGTGTGGACCTGTTAGGGGGAGCTTAGCGGTCATTCAGGCCAGGTCCCGTTGTTTACAGATGAAGCTTTGGACTCCCTCCTGATTGTCTTTAATAGCACCTTGAGACTTCTAACATACGCTGCTTTCTAGTCATAGTCTGGACCCTACTGAATGTTAACTTTTTTAAGCCCCCGTACTACTTCCAGTTCATCTTTGTATCCTTTCTAGTAGAAACCACACTGCCTGGCATACAACTATATGGGTCAGGTCAATAAAGAGAAGAATTCAGGCCAGGCGTGGTGGCTCATGTCTGTAATACCAGTACTCTGGGAAGCCGAGGTGGGTGGATTGCTTGAGCTAAGGAGTCAGAGACCAGCCTGAGCAAGAGTGAGACCCCTGTCTCTACTAAAAATAGAAAAAAACTAACCAGGCAATGTGGCAGGTGCCTGTAGTCCCAGCTACTGGGGAGGCTGAAACAAGAGGATTGCTTGAGCTGAGAGTTTGAGGTTGCTATGAGCTATGACTCATGACACTCAACCCCAGGTGACCGAGACTCTTGTCTAAAAAATAAATAAATAAAAATCAAATTCATTCATTCATTCATTTATTCACCATTGTTTTTGAAGCTTCTGCTGTGGGCAGGAATTTGTAACCCAGAGGGGAAAACTAACATTAGTCAAACTATGAAATATAATTACATGTCGTGATACAGACTGTGAGGGAAAAGTCAAGGGCTGTGAGAATATTTAATATGTGGCCTGATCGGGTCTGGAGGATTAAAGACAGCTTCCTAGAGGAGGTGATGTTTGAGCTTAGACCGGAAGTACTTGTAGGTTGCGAGTGGGGAGTGGGAATAGAAAGGAAGAGCTTGCAAGACTGAGGGATTGGTTTGTGCAAAGGCCCTATGGCAGGAAGCATTTTGACATTTTCTAGGCACCAAAGAGAAAACTGGTGTGATGGAGCACAAGGAGTGGGCCAGAGATGCACCTCCAGATTTCATGGGACACGGGCCTCACAGGACTATATGCAGGATTTTGTTCTTTATCCCAAGAATAGTGGAATGAATTCTCATTTAGTGTCACTGGTCCCATCCAGGCAGCCCACTTGCTTTTCTCTGGCTGATTCATGAGCTTCATGTCATGGCTAGCTGGCCAGAGGCTACTTGCCTGTTATTTTTCTCCTTTGATAAATTTAATCTCTCTTATTTCTGTAGTAACTGAAATGGGACCATTGTTGTTATAATTACTGGAAAAGTTGCATCACAACCAAGCCTGTGCCATTCACTCATCACAGACATGTTAAATACTGAATGTGAACTGGCCCTGTTCCAGTAGGGAATAGAACAGCCTTACCCCTACCCTTGGAGTTTGCAGTCTACTGTGTGAGATGGATGTTAAACTAATAAACCACAAGTATATATTTGATCATAGATTATGAAGAATACTGTGCAAGATAACAACAGGAATAACTAGGTTGCACCACATTTAAAATGGGGTACCGGGGAATCAGATGCTGGTGAATATTTTTCCTGACAGCCAGCAGGGTATTTGTTGTATAAGGAATGTTTGGATGAGGGCATGCTTTCTTCCTAGTTGCAGAAAGTGAGACTCAGAAAGCTTTGGTGCCCCAAATCACACAGCTAGCAAACAAAAGAGCTAAGGATTAACCTGGGGTCCCCTGATCAAGGGCTAACGTCTTGTATGTTATCTGACTTGCTTCCCCCTTGTCATCCTCTGGGAAATTTCCACATTCACAGTAAAGATTCTTTTAGCCTCTGTTTGTCCTCTCTCCTCCTGACCGTTCCCATGCTGCCTGCCTCTGTGCGAGTGTCTCTCAGGACTACATTTCATTTCTAAACCAAGGGAATTTTGGCTTGGCTCAGTTCTTCAAGGCACAGTTGTTACTCTCTTGAATACTTGTCATTTTCTTGATTCCTCATTATTTTCCTCTTTCCTGTGTTCAATTCAATTCAACTAATATTTTTTAAATATCTGGAGCGAGCACAGTGGCTCAGGCCAGTACTCTCAGCAACTCAGGAGGAAGGAGGATCACTTGAGGCCAGGAGTTCAAGACCAGCCTGGGAAACATAATGAGATTATGTCTCTAAAAAAATTAAAAAAAAATTTGGGCCTAGTGGCATGTGCCTGTAGTCCCAGCTACTCAGAAGGCTGAGACAGAAGCATTGCTTGAGCCCAGAAATTCAAGGCTGCAGTGAGTTATGTTGATGCCACTGCACTCTAGCCTTAGTGACATGGTGAGGCCCTGTCTCAAAAAATATTTTTAAAAAGATGAACAACTAAACAACACTCGGGTCCTAGCTTCCTGGAACTTTCAGTTTATAAGGATGTAAGAGACACACATGTATGTACAAGGTAGAACTCAGACTGCTGGGGGGGGAGGTCTGACAGTTTTCTGGAGAAAGTGGCATTCGGTGGTGACTTTAAGTGATCGATAGGATTTCGAGGATGAGAAGGCAGAGGAAGCAACCCAAGAAAATGTTTAGAGGAAGGAAATTGCAGCAAATACATAGCAGTGTGGTTGTGATGGGAGTGAAGGCCAGAAAGTTAGGTTAGCTGCCACCCTGGGGTGAGGACCTCACATACCCGGTGGGCAGCTGTGCTTGGGTGGAGTAGAGGCCGTTTTCGTTCCACGGTCACCTCTTAGCCTGCTAACATTTGAACATCAGGTTGTCCAGCTTTGAGAGTACTGTCTGGGTGCTGTCAGCACCCTCAGGCTGTTGCTGGTTGGTTTCGTAACAGAAAAATAAGCCAACCATAGGACTTTTTTTTTTTTTTCTTAACCAAGTATAGCTTTCCTTCATGAAACCGCCCCTTAAAAGAAAAGTGTTGTCCCTTCTATTTCTCCTTTCCTCAATCTTTATGAATTTTCAGGAATTCTTGGATCTAAACAGGGATATCATCTGTTCACTTTTCTTTATCTTTTATTTTATTTATTTTTTTTTTTTGCAATTTTTGGCCAGGGTCGGGTTTGAACCTGCCACCTCCGGTATATGGGACCGGTGCCCTACTCCTTGAGCCACAGGCACCACCCTATTTTTTATTTTTTAGAGACAGAGTCTAACTTTGTCTCCCTTGCTAGAGTGCTGTGGTGTCATAGCTCACAGCAACCTCAAACTGTTGGGCTCAAGTGACTTTCTTGCCTCAGCCTCCTGAGTAGCTGGGACTACAGGCGCCCGCCACAACGCCCGGCTATTTTTAGAGGTGAGATCTCGCTCTTGCTCAGGCTGGTCTCGAACTTCTGAGCTCAGTCAATCCACCTGCCTCGGCTTCCCAGAGTGTTAGGATTACAACAAGTGTGAGGCACCGAGCGTGCGTGATCTTGTTCTCTTTTCTTTATTCTCAAACATCCTTGGGAGGGAGAGGGTCATCCTTGTGGTGGGTGCACCACTGAACGATCTGGTTTTTTTTTTTTTGTTTTTTTTTTTATTTTTTATTTATTTATTTTTTTTATTGTGGAGACAGAGCCTCACTTTATCGCCCTCGGTAGAGTGCTGTGGCGTCACACAGCTAACAGCAACCTCCAACTCCTGGGCTTAGGCGATTCTTTTGCCTCAGCCTCCTGAGTAGCTGGGACTATAGGCGCCCGCCACAACGCCCTGCTAGTTT
>CAUYRH010146043.1:0-13288 GCA_963574655.1 Perodicticus potto | reverse complement strand
TTTTTTTAAGCATGAAAAATGTCTTCATTCTACCTACCTATTTACCTTATATAGATAGTTTGGATGTGTATCAGAGTCTGCATTAAGGACCTTGTTCCAGTGCCATTTATCTTTCAGTGCTTCTGTTGAGAAGTTATTTGGATTTCTAATTTTCTGGATGTGATCTAGTTTTTTCCTCTCTGGAATCTTGTAGAATATTCTTTTCTTTCTAACTTTTGTGAATTATAATAGTGGGCCTTTTTGGCCTGGAAACTCATGTCTTTCTCAGTTCTGAAAAAAAAATCTTGAATTAGTTCAAGAACTAATTCTCTTCTGGACACTTATTTGGACATGGGGTTTCTTAACCTGGTCTGCTGCTGGTTTTTTGGTGTTTTTTTTTTCCTACTTTTCATCTCTTGTCCTATCCTTTGGGAAATTTTCTCCACTGGATCTTCCAACCTTTACTTTTTTTTTTTTGAGACAGAGCCTCAAGCTGTCACCCTGCAGAGAGTGCCGTGGCATTAAAGCTCACAGCAACCTCCAATGCCTGGGCTCAAGCGAGTCTCCTGCCTCTGCCTCTGCCTCCCAAGTAGCTGGGACTACAGGCGCCCGCCACAACGCCTGGCCATTTTTTGGTTGCAGCTGTCGTTGTTATTTGGCAGGCCCAGGCTGGATTCGAACTCGCCAGCTCAGGTGTACGTGGCTGGCGCCTTAGCCCATTGAGCCACAGGCGTCGAGCCAACCTTTACGTTTAATTTTTATTTTCTGCTGTCATATTTTCAAGAACTCCTCTCTGGCCTTTTTTTTTTTTTGAGATGGAGTCTCACTAGGTTGCCCTCAATAGAGTGCTGTGGGGGTCACTGCTCATAGCAGCCTCAAACTCTTGGGCTTAAGTGATTGTCTTGCTTCAGTCTCCCAAGCCACTGGGACTATAGGCATCCTTCACAACACCTGGCTAATTTTTTTTGTTGTAGTTGTCATTGTTGTTTAGTTGGCCCGGGCCAGATTCAAAATCAACAACACCGGTGTATGTGGTAGGCGCCCTAACCACTTGAGCTATGGCTACCAAGCTTAATTTTTTTTTTTTTTTGAGATAGAGCCTCAGGCTGTCACCCTGGGTAGAGTAGTGTGCGAGCTACTAGAGGTTGCTGCGAGCTAAGATGATATCACTGCCCCATGGCCCCAGCAACAGAGCAAGACTGTCTCTTCCACCCCCCAAAATTAAATTATATTTTAAATTCAGTTCTGCAGCTGCACTAGCCACAATGGACAGTGCACATACAGAAATTTTATTAGGCAGTGCTGGTCTAAATTAGCAGTTCTCAAAGTTTCTTCTACAATTTCTTATGTAGAAAGAAACCCTCTGTAGAGTGCTGTAATGCCATAGCTCACAGCAACCTCCAACTCTTGGGCTCAAGCAATTCTCCTGCCTCAGCCTCCCTAAGAGCTGGACTACAGGTACCCATGATAACGCCCAGCTTCTTTTTTCTTTCTTTTTTTTTTTTTTTGTTTAGCAGGCCTGGGCCGAGTTCAAACCCATCAGCCCCAGTGCATGTGGCTGGCACCCTGTCCTCTGAGCTATGGGTGCCCCAAGGCTACAGTTTCTTAACTAAAATTTTTATAACAGTGATGCAAAAAATATGATTTAAATTATTTTTCCAGATTTCTGTACTAACCATAACTAATTACCTTTGTGAATATAACTATGAGTTGTCTATAGCAGCTATTACCTTCAATTCTAACATTTATCTATGTTCTTATTAAAAGGGAAATTATTGGTTTTACTTTTATTATTGGAAGTTAAACAAAAAAGATTTTACAGAAGCTTTTAGTAATAATGACTGTAAAGATAATCTATAAATACTTTCTGTGTGCTGGGCATGTTTAAATCTAAGCTTTGAGAAAACAAAAAGATAAATTACATATGGCCCTTTCACTGTGGAGAAACCCCAGAATTTAGCTGGAACACAGCTATATCTGAGAATTGTATCAATATAAAAAAGACCAAAACCAACAAAAACAGCAATGTATTTTAGGGGGGAAAAGGCAGACTATATAGAGAAAATTATCATTAATGTCCTTACACAAATAGAGAAGATACCACAACCAAGAAATAAGAATAAGATGCTATTAAAAAAAAAAAAATCAGGCTTGGAGCCTGTAGCCACATACACCTGAGATGGTGGGTTCGAATCCAGCCTGGGCCCGCCAAACAACAGTGATGGCTGCAATGAAAAAGTAGTCGGGCATTGTGGCAAGCACCTGTAATCCCAGCTACTTGGGAGGCAGAGGCAGGAGAATTGCGTGAGCCCAGGAGTTTGAGGTTGCTGTGAGCTGTGACATGACATTACTCTACAGAGGGTGACAAAGTGAGACTCTTAATTTAAACAAAAAAAAAAAGGCATAAGAAATTGTAGAAGAAACTTTGAGAACTGCTAGTCTAGACCAGCACTGCCTAATAAAATTTCTGTATGTGCACTGCCCATTGTGGCTAGTGCAGCTGCAGAACTGAATTTAAAATATAATTTAATTTTTGGGAGTGGAGGAGACAGTCTTGCTCTGTTGCTGGGGATATGGGGCAGTGATATCATCTTAGCTCGCAGCAACCTCAAACTCCTAGACTCGCGCGATCTTCCTGCTTCTACCTCCCCAGTAGCTGGGACTACAGGTGCTTACCACCATGCCCAGCTAATTTTTCTGTTTTTAGTAGAGATGGGATTTCTTTTTGCTGAGGCTGGTCTTGAACTCCTGACTTCAAGTCATCTTTTCCCCTCAGCCTCCCAGAGTGCTAGGTTTGCAGGGTGACCCACCATGTCTAGCCTCTCTAGTTTAAATTTGAACAAGTTACATGTGGCAGGCAGCTACTGTATTGAACAGTGCATTCTAGACAGTGACTCTCAACTTGGCTGTACATTATTGTCATCTGGGGTGCTTTAAAATAGATGCCTAGGTGCCATTCCCAGAGATTCTGGCTTACATTGGTCTATAATGCACCTTGGACATTGGAAGATTTTTTTTTAAAGCTTCCCTGATGTTCCAATCATTGTTGCTTAATAAATCACTCCAAACTTGGGGCAGCACCTGTGGCTCAGCGAGTAGGGTGCCGGTCCCATATACTGAAGGTGGCGGGTTCAAACCTGGCCTCAGCCAAACTGTAAAACAAAAAATAGCTGAGCGTTGTGGCAGGCGCCTGTAGTCCCAGCTACTCGGGAGGCTGAGGCAAGAGAATCACGTAAGCCCAGGAGTTGGGGGTTGCTGTGAGCTGTGTGACGCCACAGCACTCTACCGAAGGCGATAAAGTGAGCCTGTCTATACAAAAAAAAAAAAAAAAAAAAACACTCCAAACCTTAGTGGTATAAAAAAAGCATTTCATTATTATTATGCCCTTGGACCCTGTAGGTCAGGAATTACCTAAATTATCTCGATGCAGGGTACTTGCTTATCCCTTTACCTGAAACTGACTTGTGGGGAAGTACAGGTTCTTTTTCACCTTTCTGGTTTGAGTGTTGTGGGGCACAGTTCCCTGCTTTAGGTCCTGCAGCAATGTCAGGCAATGTCAGTGGAGCCCTGGGGACCCTGTTGGTGCAAAGGATCTGCTCTGGCCTGTGGAGAAGCAGCAGGGTGTAGTGAACAGGTGGGAAATTCTGGCCACCTGGTTATGCCACTGACTCAGTCTGCTGTTGGTCTTTGAACTAGCTCTTGGATCCTTTCACAGCTGAGTTTCTTTATCTGTAAAATTGAAGACTGGACTAGATAATCTGTAAGGTTTTTCAGGTTCTAACATATTTATCCCAACTGTAGTCAGGTACAGAGTTGAGTCAAATGTAGTATACAAGTAACATTAATAGAGTTGTGCTTTAATTTACTTGTTGTCAGATTGTTAGAAGAACTAGGGAGGACAGTCGGTCACTGTTCTCTGCTTGCTTGGTTTGCCTGTAGCAGCTGATGTGAGGGTGGAAGGTGTCACATGAAATAAGACAGCCATGAGCTGCAGATACCTGAAGTTGTTATCAGCTAGCTGAGGAGCCTGGGTTTCTTACAGACTTTCCCTGTGCCTCCTTCCTCGGCTAGGGCAGCAGTCTTTGCTTATGCCTATAGGACATTATAAAAATGATCTGAGTTGGACCTTTCAATTAGTTTTCATATTGTACATTGTGTTCTTCATGGGAACAGCATTTTTAAGCCATTTTGGCAGGCTTACAGCTATTTTATGAAACCAGTATTTACGTATGGGGCAGAAAAATGACATTTCCAGAGTTATTAGCTTAGAACCTCAACTGGTTTTATTTCCAAGGGTTCTGATACAGACTCCAATTAATTGATATTTTCTGTGTTCCACATTGGGACAGACTGGCTAGTGTGTTTCCCCTCTGATTTGTGCTCTCTTCACCTTTTTTTTCAAAAGCAGAGTGGAGTTATTCTGTAGGCCCTTCAGAGTCTGTTCTGTAGGTGTGATGAACATTGCTGCTGTCAGAAGAGGCATGAGGGAAACAGCTGTTTGCATTTCCCTTAGGAGAAGTTTGGAGTCTTATTTTGTTTTAAAGACAGGGAACAGGAAGGAAGCCTTTGAGGAAAGGGAAGCTTTACCCTTTACTGTTGGCTCATTGTGTTATCTTGAAGAGACACTCCCTAGACTGCACACCTACCATGAATACCCACAAATATTTATGCGTCTCAAGCTGGGAGGCTCAGAGGAAAATCAGAAAGGGCAAATGATGATGAACTACAAAGGCATTCGGTGGCCAGTGCAGAGTAGATTTATCCCAGATTTTGGAAGGGTCACATACAGTAAACCCAACAACATAGTTTGTTGACTAGTTTAAGAAGCCTTTAAACATACTTTTAAGATCTGTTCAGAGGTTTAATAAAACATGTCCTCAGAATTGACGCTCTGTGTTCCCACCTATTATCCCAGCTAAAGAGAGAATGCATAAAGATTTACAGCTGAACTTGCAGAGATAATTGGAACTTCGTAAATTGTAAGGTTTTAAATGGAATAGGGTTTTTTGTTTTGTTTTCACTTTTTCTGGCTACCATTAACTACTTCTATTTATGTAGTTAATTAAAATTTAGCATTCACTCTACAAATTGTAACAGGGAATGGTTATATTATTGCATTGAGAAAGATCCTTAAAATTACTTGTAGCAAGGATAATGTTTTGACTACGAGGGAGGAGTGTGGTGGTAGGGAAGGTTTATCAAGATAATGGTGTTAAATTTCAGCAGCCTTATCTGGTTTTAAACGTCTGCTTTTTTCTTTGTGATGTAGGGTTATAAAGAGTTACAGTACAAATAGGTAACATTAGCATGGCAGTATTGCTTTAAGTTGTTTCGAAGTTTAAGAACTGCTGGCTTTGATAGTTGTAATAGTATTCCTTTTTCAAGGATGACAGCTTAGTCTATATTTTTATGATGAATTATACAGTGGAAATAATTTTTAAAAATTGCTGGTCTACTATAATCATAAAGTTCTCTAGCCAGATTATTATTTAATTTTGTTTTTCCCAAGAGTGACTTCTATCTACTCTTGTTTGTTGGTTCCCAAACTTGAGGATTAAAAAAAGCAAAGTAGAAATAAAAATTTAGATAAACAGAATTTCATGCGACGCCTGTTGCTCTAGGAGTAGGGCGCCAATCCCATATATCAGAGGTGGTGGGTTCAAACCTGGCCCTGGCCAAAAACTGCAAAAAAAACAAAACGAAACAAAAAACTCAGAATTTTCACCTATTTTTAAATATAGCAAGTAATCACACTAAAATAAAATAGATCCATCAGTGATCTTTTTTTTTTTGAGACAGAGTCTCACTTTCGCCCTGGGTAGAGTGCATTGGCATCACAGCTCACAGCAACTTCAAACTTTTGGGCTCAAGCAATTCTCTTGCCTCAGCCTCCCAAGTAGCTGGGACTACAGGCACCTGCCACAATGCGTGGCTGTTTTTAGAGCCGGGGTCTCATTCTTGCTCAGACTAGTCTTGAACTTCTGAACTCAAGTGATCCTCTTGCGTTGGCCTCCAAGACTGGTAGGATTATAGACATAAGCTATCTCGGCCTGCCTACCACTTATCTTGATATCTCATTTAATAAAATAAATGAGAGCTTAACACCAGAATAGGAAACAGATAGAAGCTCTGAATTTAAACCTTGGATAAATTTACTTTTGTAAAAAATTCACTGTATTAATTTTCTCCTTTCTGGGAATTTGTGGAAACATCACAATTGATGACCCCTGGACTGTGAAGTACAGTTGGATGTCCCTGGTGTCTGTGATATCTAATAGGCATCAATTATACAGTAGAACCTCCGGAGTTGACCACCTTCCTACATTGATCACCTCCTTAAGTTGACCTACTTTTCATGGACAGAAAATATAGTACATGTATGTACCAGCACAGTAGGCCTAGTTCCTTGTGTTGGCCACCTCCAAATGTTGGCCACTTTGTTGCAGTCTCTCGGGTGGCAACTTACAGAAGTTCTACTGAATTTTGAGCTTCTTGGACTCCTTTGGATCATCAGGCCAATGAAACTATAAATCATTAACATATTTTTTCCCCTTAAAAATTGATCCAAAATGCCCATTCTTTGTGTGTATATTGGATTGAATAGTAGACTATGTTTTTGTTTTGGTATTTTAATATATTGAAACAACTTCGCCAACTTTTAAAAAAGTTAACCCAAATAAAATTAATCATTTTTAAAGTTTTGTAATTTACCTTGTATCTGAGTCATAGTCATGCCCCTGAGCGAAGGGAAATCTGTTTGCCTTTTGCAATGTTTTTATAGACATTAGTTGAATATAAATAGTTTTGTAAAATGCTGTCAAATGTTGTAGCAGATTGGTATAGTAGCCAAGAGTGTGGACTTTGGAGGCATACTGCTTGTGTTTGAATTTGACTCCATTCATTACTTACTAGTTGCGAAATGTTGGAAAAGTCCCTTTTAACTCTCCATGCTTTGGTTGTTTTCATCAGCAAAATAGGAATAATAAAAGCACAGACTTTGTAGGGTCATGAAGATTAGCACACTGCTTAGCACATACAACACACTCAGTGTTGACAATTTCATTACTTTACTGTGGGACACTTAAAGCTTATTGACTTGAACTTTGTTTCTAACATTGCTTGTTATTTTTTGCAGGTTTAAGAAAAGAAACTACTTTTTAGCACCTAAAAAGAACAATTAAAAAAGAAAGTCTCAAAATTTTTAAGTCTTAAGATATTCTAATTACTTTTGCAGTATGAATTTTAAAGTCTATGTTTGGGATGTCAAATGAAGCACTTCACATGTCTCCACAAGACCACAGGAGCTCTGCTTTCTGAGATAGATACAGTGAATTTTGTTCAGAGGGAAATTCCTTCCAATAGGCGTTCATCTGTCTCTGGTGTTTGGCAGTCTTTATTTAGGTAAAGAATTTATGTCCACACTCTGAGAGGCCAAGGCAGGTGGATTGCCTGAGCTCAGGAGTTTGAGACCAGCCTGAGCAAAGCAACCCTGTCTTTACTAAAAAATAGAAAAACTATCCGGGTGTTGTGGCAGGCGCCTGTGGTCCCAGCTACTGGAGTGGCTGAGACAACAGGATCTCTGGAGCCCAAGAGTCTGGTTGTTGTGAGCTCTGATAGCACAGTACTCAACCCCAGGGCCACCGAATTAGACTCTGTTTCCAAAAAAAAAAAAAAAAAACAAAGAAGAATTTATGTGTAGAAATCATATGTGAATGATTTACCTTACTTCCTTTACCTATAGGAAGTAAATGTTCCTGAGAAAATTTTGACCTGTAATGGGGGCTGGAAGCCCAAGCATGGAATAAGATCTGAGAGAACCTCAATGCAAATAGTCTGTCCTGAAATTTTACCTGTTGTCAATTTTCTGCATAACAAGAGGGCATTTTGGGAGCTCTGTTCCCGGTTATGGAGATAGGGCTGTATCTCTAGTTGTGGTATCTGCTGCTCTGTGTTCTGGTTACTGGGCTCTCGTCCTTTGCTATCTTAGACATAGTAAGTTGTTGTGCCTAATTATATCTCTGTTAATTGAATGCATGGTCAGCTTTAGTTAACATAAGGGCTTTATAGACAACAGTACTGCACAGCCATAAATTGATTTCTGGGGAAATAATCAGCTGAAATACTGAAACATTGTTTTCAATAATACTAGGTTTCTGTACTTTTTTTTTCTTTCTGACATGACTGACTTTATTATTTCCAGACCCATGGTAGTGACTTTAGTTCCAGTGTTTACCATATTGGGGAAGGTAGACTGAGGGCTTCCCTATTAAGATTCAGAATAGATGGACATTTTTCTTGTACATCTGGTTCTCTGGCATCCCTTAAGTGAATGTATTTTATACCGGAACTATTTTTTACTTAATTTTTGGAAATATTTTGCTTTTTGGCATTCATTTACTGAGTGGGTAAACTTTACAAAATATATTTAGGATATCTTACAGAAGCCTTCTAGTTTCCTTTGGATTTATTAGTTATTTTCCTAAAAAATTTTCAAAAGATATACCATGCAAACATAAAGGCATGCATATTTTTGTGTGATGTGTGTTTGTGTTTTAAATAAGAGAACATTCTCTTAGAATGGCTTTCTCTCTCTCTCTCTGTTTTTTTTTTTTTTTGTGAAGACAGTATCTTGGTCTGTTGCCCAGGCTAGAGTACAGTGGCCTCACTGCGACTTCAAAGTCCTGGGCTCAAGAGATCCTTCTGTTTTAGCCTCCCGTAGCTGGGACTACAGGTGTGTACCCCCATGCCATATATAATCTTTATTTTTTGTAGAGATGGCATCTCACTATGTTGTTCAGCATGGTCTTGAACTCCTGGCCTCAAGGAATCCTCCTGCCTCAGCCTCCCAAAGTGCTGCGATTATAGGCTTGAGCCACTGTGCCTGGCCCTCTTAGAACCATTTTTGATCAGTTTATTCAATTTAGGTTTTTTGTATACAAAGTGTAAATACACAAAAGCTAAAGATGACAAAAAATTTCAGTGTGCTGAGTATTTTGTACATTTGCATGAATGAACATGAAGTGTGTGTTTTTCTTTTCTCTTTACCCTCTTGCCTATAAAGCCTCTTGACTCCATTCAGGCCCTTTGGCCCTGTAAGTGAGGGAAGTAGAGGTGTGTGGTTCTCCTGTTTGCCTCTCCCTGCTCTCAGCCGAGCTCTCGGTTAGCTGCTGCTATGCCTCCGTCCACCCTGCAAGCATAGGACCTAATGGGACAGTGGGGTGAGAAGTGGCATCTAGGGCTCACAGGAGAAGGAATTAAGGACATAGGTCGGCTTTGGTCTTGATGACCTTGACTTCCCAGCCCCTCCCCGAACGCTTTTAGTGATTAGAGACAGCAGCAGGCTGAGATGGGAGGGACCAGGCTAGACTGCATGGCCCCGTTCTGCAGCCGGAGTGTTTTAAGGTAGGTATCTGAGGTGAACATTAGATCACCTTCAACTTTAAAGTAGAAAGGAAAAGCCTTTTACTTGTCTCCTCAGCCTTAGCGATCAGACAGATAGGAATCAGCACGTATCAGAGTTGGTCAGAAAGTATCATCCAGGTGCAGCACCAAGTGCCTGGGCACATTTCTGTGTCAGGATGCTGAGAGGGGGATCCAATGACAGGTGACAGTAGATAGATTCTAGATCAATTACATGCTTCCAGCAATTTGCCTGCTTTATACCAGGTAGTGTTTTCTTTTCTTTTTAAATTTTTTTGAATACATTTTGTTCTATTAATTTTATTTATTTATTTTTTTTGAGACAGTCTTGCTCTGTTGCCCAGGCGGAGTGCAGTGGCATGATCATTAGCTCACTGCAATCTTGAACTCCTAGGCTTACGTGATCCTTCTGCCTTGGCCTTCCAGGTAGCCAGGAATATAGGCATGTGCCACTGTGCCTGGCTAATTTTTGTATTTTTTTGTAGAGAAAGGGTCTTACTATGTTGCCCAGGTTGGTGTTGAATGCCTGTTTCAAGCAGTTCTGCCTCAGCCTCCCAAAGTGCTAGGATTACAGGCATGAGCCGTTGTATCCGGCCTTGAATTAATTATTTGTGAGTCTTTTTGATCCTGGATAGTCCTGTTAGTTCCCTGTCACTAACACCCAGCCATGTCACCCAAGAGTGGCAGGAAACTCCTTCTCCCTAAGCCTCTTAATTACTAAATTCTTTCTAGAGATGTAGGTGATAGATTCAAGTAGGAGTCCTGAGCATTTTGGGTGACAGCCGTTTAAAGGCCTTGTATCCATTCACCTGACCATTGTGGTGTCCTTCTTCTGTCTGTATGGTCAAAACCTCTTGCCTGAATCAAGACAAAGACTAATCCTATGTCTATGAAGAATTTGAACAAATGGCTCTGAATAGCCCCCTCTAGACTGTGTACTGCTTGAAGGTAGAGCCCCTTCTTTTATTTATCTTCCGTTCCTCCCCCATTCCTTTCTACTAGCAGCTAGCACATGCCTTGTACGTACTAGGTGGCTTCTAGATGTTTCATGATTGGATACAGTTAAAGATGTGGATGTGACCTCTGTGAGAGCTGTGCCGCCGCCGTCTGTGAGCTTGTTGGGA
Source organism: Perodicticus potto (assembly GCA_963574655.1). Taxonomy (NCBI): domain Eukaryota; kingdom Metazoa; phylum Chordata; class Mammalia; order Primates; family Lorisidae; genus Perodicticus; species Perodicticus potto. Next base: position 2,765 of record CAUYRH010146043.1, on the reverse strand, counting down.
GCATTTGCATTTGGTCTTCAGGCTGCATCTGTCACATCTCTTGTGGTTCAACTGTTTCTAGTCTGGGTCCTGTGAACCTCTAATTTTTGAATTAGACTATTACATAATCATAGACTCTGTGCTGTTGTGTGGCTTTTTGGGATAACATAGCTTTAGACCCTCACAACTTTGACTGCCATTGCCTTGAGCTGACAGGCAGAGGCCATAGCTACTTAGCACAAAGTGAGATAAGTAATGGTTGAGCCAGCTAAGGGGTCACCCAGTCCTTCGCAAAGTTCGCATTTTTAGTGCTCACTTTACGACCTACGTAGCCGCCTCAGAAGCAAGTTCTATGTAGGGAACCAGTGGAAGAGAATTCTGTCCTAGGCAAAGTCATGAAGTCAGGAATATTTCATTTTCTGTAACAGACCTGATGTCTGCCCCGAGATGGTGTGCGGTCCCAGACAGATGGGTGGATAGGACTCTAACCTGACCTGGTTGGCATTCCTTTGAGTTAGGACAGGTTTCTCCTCTTAACTGACATGGAAAGGGAGAAGTGGAGGAAAAGAGTTGAGAGAAAGGAAAGATGTTACATCTTCCCATTTGCTCTTTGCTCTTCCGTTTACTCTTTGTTCTTGGGCAGTTGTCAGTGGTTTTTTCCCCTTTTCTGCGGTACATTTGTCAAATGAAGCTTCTAAGTTTATAACTCCCCCAGTGTTTCTCAGCCTATGAGCCATTCACAGCATGCCATCCAAGAATATACGTTGGAATGGGTATCACCTGAGAATGGTGTTCTACAGGGATAACTCTGAATCTGTTTTTACTTATATTTTTAAGTGGGCATTGGCACACTTTATTAAGCCTATTAAGACTTTACAGACTTATTTAATATCCACCTTATTGGAAAGATACTTGTGATACATCTCATAGCAGTTACCAGACGTCAGCAGGTCCTCACCCCATGGCTGGGCCTTAATGGTTGAGAAACCAGAGCAGGAAGGCGGACGCCTCACAGGCTGGCCCACTGAGAGAAGAAAACCCACTCTGCTGCTCTTTCCTTTGGGGAGTGAAAGGTGGAGGGCAGACTGGGGGACATGGGAGCCAGTGGCAGTCTGTGTGATGGGGGGTTTCCTGACTTTGTGATGAATATCACTAGGTGTCGTGGCTCCTGGAACTTGGATTCTTCTAGAAAGGCATAGATGACCCTAGTTTTCCATCTTTGAATGATTGAGTGTGTGATGGGTTCTTGTCATCTTTCCTTATTCACCCTGCCTTAGCTTCCCGAGTAGCTGGGACTATAGGCAGGCGCCACCATGCCTGGCTGGCTAATTTTTCTTCTATTTTTTTTTTTTGTAGAGACAGGGTCTCACTATTGCTCAGGATGGGCTTGAACTCGAGCTCAAGCAATCCTCCTGTCTTGGACTCCCAGAGTGTTGGGATTACAGACGGGAGCTACTGTGCCCAGCCTCTATTCATAGTATTTGAAAAATGACAAAATGACAAACATCAGGGTGCTACTTTTACTACTATTATTTTTAATACAAGCATCATAGTAACCTTTTTGGAACTTACATTTGCAAGGCATAAGGTTTCTTCATGCAGGGGAAGTGAGACACACATATCCTTCCTTCTCTTTGTGAAAGCTTAAATAACTTTTTAATATAATTTTTTTTTCTAATTATAAATGTGATGCCCATTCTCTGTTAAACACTGGGAAAATACAGGACATTAGAGATAAAACTTGTTCATCATGTGTTACCATTTTGATGTATTTTCCTTTCTCTCTGTATAGTATTTTATACCACTGAGATGAAATAATTCATTTCTTAAGGTTATGAAAACATAGCAATTGTATACTGCCTTTAGGCAGTAGCAGTGTGTAAAAGTTTGTAGCACTAAGGGCAGGTACATATTTACTCTAAATCAAAGTTGTGTCTCATTAAAATTTTCCCTGTTTTACTTTAGTTTTAACATTTCCCTTCACCAAAGCTTTCTTCTCCTCAGACTTCTTTTACCTGAGAAAGTGCTTAGTACCAAAAGGAAATAGAAGTTCTGCTAAATCAAGTGAGATCCTCCTGGAATATTCTATTTAATTAATGAAGCAGCATAAGGAGCATTGATTCTGAAGTCGGGGCTTCTTACTGCTAATCTTTGTAGTTGTTCTTACTGGCTGGATGATCTTGGGCAAACCACTTAACCTCCCTATGCTTTAAATCCCAACTTCATATGAAATAGATAAAGCACCTTCAGTATTTGTAGTAAGCACTCAGTATTGGCTATTTTTCTTAGTATGTTATTATTAATTGTGCAATAAGAACCATAAGACGGAGGGATGACGCTAAAATAGTGAGATGCTTAATGTAGATGAAAACAGAAATACTTTTTCATCATACAAGTTTTTCAAAATTATATGATGAGGAGGATGCAGTCAAATCAATCTGTGCCTGATCCATCTTGAAACCGTGAAGCCCTGTGTTTGGTTTCGACCAAATCTAGGAAACACTATTTATTCATCCCACCTTTTTTAATACTCAGATTGTCATATTTGACCAGTGAAAACTTAAATTGTGTATGTGTATTTAAGCTATTCAGAACTTTTGAAGTACCGTAGGTCACTAGAAAAAATATGTTACATATGGCTCAGCGCCTGTGGCTCAACGGGCTAAGGCGCCAGCCACGTACACCTGAGCTGGCAGGTTCGAATCCAGCCTGGGCCCGCCAAACAACAATGACGGCTGCAACCAAAAAATGGCCGGGCGTTGTGGCGGGCGCCTGTAGTCCCAGCT
>CAUYRH010146039.1:0-54214 GCA_963574655.1 Perodicticus potto | reverse complement strand
TGGTAGGCAGGCTGCACCCCACAGCTAGAGTTTCAGGGACCTGAGGCCCAAGAAAGGTGTCCCACAATGCAACCCCTAGGTAAGTACTCACATTTAACTGATATTCTTTGTTTTTTTTGTTTGTTTGGTTTTGTTTTTTTTGTAGAGACAGAGTCTCACTTTATCATCCTTGGTAGAGTGCCGTGGCGTCACACAGCTCACAGCAACCTCCAACTCCTGGGCTTAGGTGATTCTCTTGCCTCAGCCTCCTGAGTAGCTGGAACAACAGGCGCCACCACAACACCCAGCTATTTTTCTGTTTTGCAGTTCGGCCAAGGCTGGGTTCGAACACGTCACCTTTGGTTTATGGGGCCGGTGCCCTACTCGATGAGCCACAGGTGCTGCCCAATCAATGCTTTTATTAGAAAAACAAACCCAGCAAAAGTAACTAATTTTTTTACATTTTTACAAAAAATCATTGCAACATTACAGAAGTGTATTTAAAAGGGAAAGTAACTTTTTCTTCTCATGAAATTCTTGATTAGATTATCTTTAAAGAAAGACAAATTAGTGGACTACTATTTTGGATGAAGGTTATATTATATAATAGAAATAAAAGTTTTATTTCTCCTTCAATTTCAGGAATATACCTAGATATACATCTATGCATATATTTTTTAATTAAACTATTTATTCAACACCTGTTATATCTTCCAAACAATTTGAACTTTAATCATTTAGTTCCAGGATGAAGTAATACTATTTTACGTAACTAATTGTCTCATAACTAATGAGTGAATTTTATTTATTTATTTAAATTTCAGATTAATATAAGGGTAAACACAATTAGGTTACATTTTTTGTATTTGTTGGGAGAAGTCCAGGCTGTAGTTACGTCATTCACTCAGGAGGTGTTCCATACCCCGTGCTCTCCCCATTTCCTGAATTTGTGTTTCTCTCTTGTGTGGTGCGCATATATTCTCTTCCTTGATCTTGTCTGGCATTTGATCTGCCTATTTAAGCTAGCTTCCTTTTTGGGAGATTTCTTTTTACTGCTTTGATGTGAATTTGATGTAAACACCTCTGCTCCCCAAAGATGATCAGAGATGCATGTTTCTTTTAAATACTCCTGGACAATGTGTTTTCCAGAAAGTAGAAACTTGGAGAGGAAAAGAATGTGGTGAACAAAGCATATCCAGAGGTCCTTAGGCCACAAACCCAACGTGACTCACATCAGTTCCTATCTCATTGTCAAGAACCTCATCACATGGCCTCAGCTAACCAAAGAATGATAGACAAGTGTGCTGGAGCTAGTCAGTCAAGGTTCCAGATGCAACCTAACACTGTGGAAGAAGCTAGCAGCGTCTATCACAAGTGGAGAACTTTCTCAGTTCATTCATAGTCTTCTACAATCACTATTGTTTATATTATAAGTCCACAAAAATTGATACAAGTATTTTAAATTTCAGTTTAAAGAATGGTAGTCTGATTCTGTTCTTTTTTTTTATTATTTTGGATTAATAGAAGACCACATACGATTAAGTTATATTATTTGAGTTTGGAAGGTAAAGTCCAAGTTGTATTTGAGACCTTCACCCAAGAGGTGTGCCCTATACCCCTTACATTGTGTCTGATAGGTGGGAGCTTAACAACCCCCCCTGTCTCTTTCCTATCTCCCCTCTTCTTGAATAATTGTGTTTTTCTCTCATGTTGACCTGTAGTTGTTCATCTACTAGTTTCAAATTAGTATTGCGTTAGTACATTGATGCTTGCTTTCTGTGGTAGGTAACCTATTCTGTCTTCCCACTAACCTGTAAAATTTTCTCTTTGTTTCTATAATTTCTAGCCCTAAGCCAAATCTATTTATCAGTTTATGAATGGGCTAGACATTTGCGTGCACTTGTCTTTATTTTTTAAAAAATAAATCATTTATAAAAACATGATTTATTTTGCCTATTTTTTTCTTTTCCTATCTTCTTTTCTTTTTCAATGAACTGTTATTATTCAATTGTATGATTATTTTCGCTGATATTCTCAATTCTTTGTATTCAAGCTCTGAATTATCAAGCACTCTTCTAAGTATTAGGTATTCAGCAACAGACAAAAAGGTCCCTTTCCCCCCCAAAGAAGATGCCCCTTAAAGCTTATAACTACATTAAGATACTATAGACAATGAAAAAGAAAAAATATATTTCATATCAGATAATAGTGTTATTTAGAAACATAAAGTAAGGGAGAAGAAGAGAAAGCATGGGAAGAAAGGTACTCACTGCTCCAGGGTAGTCAAGACAGACTTATTGAGAAGGGCACATTTGATCAAAGACTTCAATTAGGTGGAACATTAACACTTGCTAAGTTTTGAAGCAGCAAGCAAAGGAAACACTGCAGGCCCTAAGCCAGGAGCATCACCAGCAGGTTGAGGATCAGAATGAGCAAAAGCCAAGAGTAGAAGTTAGACAATATACAGAAGGCTGGATTCTGGAAAGTCTTGTAAGACCTTGCAAGAATTTAGAATTCTATATGGGGTGCAAAGCTACTGAAATTGAGAACAGAGCAGAGATACAATCTATGTTATAAATGAATCGCTGTGGTAATTTTGAGAATAGACTGCCTGGGAATTAGGTGAAAGAAAAGAGATGCATATGAGCAGTTACGATAAGGCCAAATAAAAGAAATTGTTGTCTGGCCCATGACATTAGCAATATAGATGGAGGGGAGTAGCTAAATTCTGTATGGATTTGGAAAGTAGTGCCAAATAGACTTCATGTGGAGAATAAAACCTGACAGAGAGTGAAGCATTCAGGCTTTCAGATTCAGCAACTGAAGCAGAGTAGCTACAGGCAAATGGGCAAGAATACAGCTACTTTCCCCAAGACGGAGGCTATTTAATCCTATTATTTCACTTTCTTTATATTTCCTAAGTCATTTTGTTCATACGCTCTTATTATTTCCAATAATATTATCCAATTTTCAGATCTCACAAAGTCATAGTTTTGGATAATCACAAGAATTCGTATCAAAAAATAGTAAGCTTTCTCTGATGTCTTCAATTATGCAGAAATAGCCTATTTTGAATATTTTTTCCTTTCAACTCCTGAGACACATTGCATAGGCAATCTTCTACCTTTGCTTACTTTTCTTTGACTATATTTTTTCTTCTTTGAAATACATAGTTTACTCTTAGATAATCTCACCTTTCTACTATGGGTGAAATTATTACTTTATATTAAAGAGTTGCAGTTACAATATTATTGTCTATGCCTGTAAAAGGGCAGAAAAAAATTATAGGATATTTAAAACAAATAACCTAAAATTCTGAGCTGGTTTCAAGTAAAATTGCACAATCATAATTGTTAAACAGATTGCTATATAGAGTAATCTGTTATCTTAGTGATATCAAATTGTACATTGCACTTCCCAATGTAACAGTATTTTCAAATTCACACACTTTAATTTTTAGAGCAATTTTAGGTTCACTGCAATAACTTTTAAATATAATTTTTGCAACTGCAGAGAGCCGATAACAGTTACTTGCTTGGTTGATTCATGATAAATATTTTGTTCCCTACTATGTAACACTTACCAATAAATGCCAATAATAATTGCAACAAAATCTTTTGCTTTTAAAGCTGTGTAAAAGGCAGAAATAATCATGTAATCATCTTGTAATTATATGGTACTTACTATGCAATTACATAGTAAATACATTGTAAATTCAAAATAATTACATGGTTATTTGCATTATGCATAGTATCTAATCCAATTTTGACACATAAAACAGTGGTAGCATCCAAAGGGTTGCCCAAATTTCTCCTACCTACACCACAGGATCAGAAATAATGGAAGTAATTAGAGGAAGTCCTTGAACAAATGCTTGACAGTATATGATTGGAAACTATCCTCTCATATTTATGACATAGGTAGAATTAAAAATTAGTGCAGAATGGGATTAGCAATTAGAATATAAATTATCAGTTAAAATCATGCTAACAAAGATTTTGATGATATTTAGTGACACCAAATGGTATTATCAAGAACAACTAAGTGAATATTCAAACAACAAAAAAGGGTAAAATGGTATTGTATTCACTATCATTTTGCATTTTTAACCCTCAGTGTATTGATATTAATAGAAATATTTGAATCTATTTAGTAATATTTTCAAAAATAAATAATATATTTGATTCCCTAAAGTGTTTGTGGCCCTCAAAAACTATTTTGGCTTTTTAAAAATGTAAACAAAATCTTTATTTTCAAAAGATGAACTTCCTTGAGAAACTTCTAGAATGAGAGAATAAGGAGTGTAGTGAGGTTCTCAGCTCCCTAAAATGCAGACAACCACAAAAAAATTACTTCATGTCTCTAGAAATTATACTAAGGGACTGAAGAAAATGGAAAATATTCATCCTATAAGATCTACTAAATTTTTTTAAGAACAGTGAAAATCTACAGCAGTGGTTCTCAACCTTCCTAATGCCGTGACCCTTTAATACAGTTACTGTGGGTCATGCCCCACAGGTTGAGAACCACTGATCTATAGCATTTAAGTCACAATATATTTATTTCCCACACTCAACAAACTTCATTATGGGATCCCTCTCTTTCTATCTCCTAGACTTAGCATCTTGTTTTATCACAAGATGGGGAATCTACTGCTATTTCCCATGTTCCTCAATCTCATGCTGATGAAACTCTGCTTTGAGCAGATGTGAACAAGAAGACCAATGCTCCTTTCCAATCTGATCCCCAGTCATAGAGCAAAAGATCTATTGCAGATACAGTATAGAACAAGAATTCTAGGACCTGGTCACCCTCATCTCATCCTGCTTTTAATGTAGGGGTTCCACAAGAGGGACAAGCCAGAAACATAGTTAAACTCTGCACAGCATCTTTTCATACAGTAGAAGGGTAACTTTAGGAGGAATGGGCCATTGTCTCTGTCCTTAGCCCTTGTGAAGTTGTGTAGAGATTAGGCACTTCAGGAGAGATGTGTCATAAGAGCAAAAAGCTTCACAGTTCTTTGAGAGAGCAATGACTTTATTTGTAATGAAGTGCTAAGAGTTTCATGCCTATGGGAGAAAGAGGAGATGTCAAAAGCTATGGAAATCTTGGTAAAGAGCCACTAAGAGGATACACATAACTATTATATACATAGCAGTAACAAAAAGTGAAATAGCATAGCAACCATTCACTTAATAAAGAAAACCGAGCAACGTGATATCCGAGAAGAGCTACTACTGGAGTAAAATTTCACTCTGGAGTCCAGGGTGGCTATGAACAATCACCGGGCTGAACCAACTATGGAACAAGCAGAGAAGGGCAGGGAACAGAACTGAAAACATTCCCTAGATGACACAGACATTTATAACACAGGGAAAACCCCATTTCCTCAAAACTAAGAGCTTAAGAACAACCATTTACCAAACACTAGCTGCCCGATAAGCCACTGTGCAGAAGAAATAAGTCAGGTTTAAAAATAAAGTTATGCATAAGTTTGATAATCTGGAAAGTGTGAAAGAACATGTGCATGCCCACAAATGTGTGTATCCTCTAAAGAGAGACCACACAGGGGAAATTCATGCTGCAAGCTCTAAACTGAATGGATGTAGAGGGCGTATAAACTCTTTAAACTGTGATAGCACTTTCCAACTTACTTTCACAGTTTAAGGAGGTTATATCTTAACGTGATTAACGTGTAAGTTGTAAATGTCTAGCAGGCCAGTGGGACCTGAGCACAATTTTTGACCAATAAGTGATTTATGCGGACCTTGGAAAAACCTAGATAGTTAAGCAAAGAGATAAAAACAAACAAAAAACACCCTGAGGAAGATTATTAGAGACTTCACATTTAACAGAAATACACTCTACAGAGTTAGCCAATTCACTAAACAAATAAATTAATGACTAAACAAACACAACAACATTAAAGGTGGGGTGGAGATGCTTAAGATCCTGGATTGTCACAGTGTTTTATTGAAAATGTCCAGTTTTTAGAAAAACAGGAAAGAGGAAACTATGAAATCTATACTTTAAAAAGAAAAAAAAAAGAAACTAAAAAGGAAAGAAAAAAAAAAGAAATTATAGGCCTAGCAGAAATAAACTCGAAAGTAACCATTATAAATATGTTCAAAAACCAAATACAACCATGTCTAAATAAGTAATGACTATAAAACGACAATGCCTCATTGAGTGACTATTATAGAGAAAATACTAGTAAAGATATATAAATTATAAAAGGGAACCAAATAGAAATTCTGGAGTTGAAAAGGACACACAATAAAAAAGATCACTATTAGGAGAACTATAAAATATTGATGAAAGAAATCACAGATGACATAAATCAATGGAAAAATATTCAATCATCATGAATTGGAAGAACGGATATTGTTAAAATGCCCATACTGCCCACAGCGAACTACAGATTCAACACAATTCCCATTAAAGTTCCACTTTCATTTCTTACAAATCTAGAAAAAATAAACCTAAGCTTCATATGGAAACAAAAAGACTCCAAATACAATACCTGACATCAAATTATACTGCAAGACTATAGTAACAAAACCAGCATGACCCTGTTATAAAGGAAGACACAAAGACCAGTGGAATGAAATACAGAACACAAAAATAAAATTATGTAGCTGATTTTTACAAAACAGACAAAAAACATACACTGAGGAAATGTGTATTCAATAAGTGATGCTGAGACAATTGGTTAGCCATGTGGAAAAAGAATGAAACCGGATTTCTATCTCTCATCATATACAGAAAGTAATTCAAGATGGATTAAAGACTTAAATGTAAGGCATTAAACCACAAACATTTTAGAAGAAAATATAGAAAAATTTCTTCTAAATATTGGCCTAGGCAAATAATTTATGAGTAAGACCCCAAAAGCAAATACATCAATAACAAAAATAAATGAATAAATAGGACTTGATTAAATTAAAACATTTCTGCATAGCAAAGGAAAGAATCAACAGAATAAATAGACGGCCTATAGAATGGGAGACTACTCTTAAACTATATATCTGACAAAGAACTAATATCCAGAACCTACAAAGAATCACCTTTACTAGGAAAGTCAAAAATCAATAGATGTTGGTGCAATTACAGGGGAAAGGAATGCTTATACACTGTTGGTGAGAATGTAGGTTTGCACAGCTGCTGTAGAAAGGAGTGTGAAGATGCTTCAAAGACCGAAATGTAGCCATACCATTTGATTCAGCAATCTTACTGCTGCATATCTACCCAGTGGAAAATAGATCATTTTATTTAAAAAGACATCTGCACCTGAATGTTTTTCACAGTATAATTCACAATTGCAAAGGTGTGGGACCAACCTAACTGCCTATCAACTGATGAATGAAAAAAAGAAAAGGTTGGGTGTGTGTGAAGGGAAAAACAGACACCACATGTTCTCACTTGTAACCAGGAGCAGAATAAAGGATATATATGGTTATAAAGAGTAATAATGGACATTGGAAACTATGAAGAAAGGTAAGCAGAGTTTTAGAGACATGTGGGTCAAAATGAAGTGCACCAACACATGCTCCTGGGGGAGAAGAGAGAAGAGAAGAGGAAGATAACTTTTTGAAGAAATAATGATTGAAAACTTGCCATATTAAAAAAAAATCAATCTACATATCCAAAACATATCAGATTAGAATAAATGCAAAGAGATCCACATCCAGGCATAGCAGTGAAAATATTCAGAACCAAAGATAAAGAGGAAATATTAAAAACATTAAGAGAAAAACTATTCATTGCATGAAAGTGTGCCCCAATAGGACTTACAGCTAACTCTTCATCAGATGAAAGATCCAGAGAAAGGGACAGAGAGGAAAGAAGATAGAAGGAAAGAAGAGTGAAAGGAAAAAGAGAAAGAAGGAATCAACCAATAATCTAATATCCAGAAAAACTATCTTTCAAAAACGAAATCAAAATAAAGAAATTCAAAGGTAAACAAAAGCTGAATTTGTTGCTATGAATCCTGTCCTACAACCCATGAATGGATTAATAAACTGTGGTATACGTATACCACGGAATACTATTCAGCCATAAAAAGATGGAGACTTTACATCTTTTGTAATAACCTGGATGGAGCTGGAGAACATTCTCTTTAGTACAGTATCACAAGAATGGAAAAGCAAATATTCAATGTACTCAACACTAATGTGAATCCAGTAGATGATATAATAAATGACTACCCAAGAGAAAAACTCATTTCGATTCAAGTTAGGGGGAAGGAGGAGGAGGGGGAGGGTTGGTGAGGTCTCATCTAATGGGCACAATGTAAGAGTGTATGGCACACTCCTAGGTGTTGGACACAACTACCACAGAGACCTTACCTAACAAATGCAAACCCTGCAAACTAATCATTTGCACCCTGATATTAATCTGAAATAATAATAATAATAATAATAAAATACTTAATAAGTTCTTCAGGCTCAAAGAAAGTGATAATAGACAGTATTCGGAACCCACGAATATGTACAAAAAATGAGTGATGGTAAACATAATGATGTAGGTAATTATTTTTTAAAAATTATGATTACATACCACATATCAATTTCCTTTTTTGTTGTTATGTTAAAATCAATTGCATAAAACTAGATAGGTGATGAGAGGTTAGAGAGAAAGAGAGAGAGAAAGTTTAAGTTAAACTTTGTCCCAAAAGATAGGTGAGACTCTTAACCTCTCCCTCTTGTGTATGTGACCTAATTTAAAAATAGAGTCTTTACAGAAGTAATCAAATTCAGATGAGGTCATTTGGGTGGGTCTTAACCTTCTGTTACTGGTGTCATTACCCAGGAAAGACAACCATGTGAAGATACATAAATACACAAAGAGAATGTCATATGCTGAAAATGATAAAGACTGGAGTGATGTGGCTGCAAGTGGATGCACACTAAAAATGAGAACCATCTCCAGAAGCTAGGAATAGGCAAGGAAGAATTCTAGTTGGTGTCCAAGAGACCGTGATCCTGCTGGCACCTTGATTTCAGACTTCAAGTCTCCAGAACTGAGGAGGAATGAATTACCTTTGTGTTAAGCCACCCAATATGTAGGAGTAAGTTATGATATTCCTAAAATTTTCTATCAATATAGACAGAGACACTAGCTTTTTAGCCTTTTGACTAAGCTCAAGTGTATAGATAAAGACAATTTTATAGAATTCAAATACATGTATACAAATAAATACATGTATACGAATCTTTACCAACACTCAGCCTTTTTATGCATTCTAGATTTTGATATAGATAGATAGAGATACAGATATTCAAACACATAGATATAATTGTATTGTTGGGTTTATGTTACATAAATATTGTATTTGTCTGGTGCTGCCATAAAAAAGTAGGTGGTTTAACAGATATTTATTTTCTTTCATTTCTGGAGCTTAGAAGTTTAAGATCAAGGTGTTGGCAGAGTTGGGTCCTTCTGAGGCCTATCTCCTTGGCTTTTAAATGGCTTTCTTCTCCCTCTGACTCCGTAAGATCTTTCCTGTAAGCAGGCACAAGTCTGTGTCCAAATTTTCTCTTCTTATAACATCAGGCATATTGGAAGGGCCTACCCTAAAGATCTCATCTCAACTTAAGGTCTTTAAATGCCTTATCTTGAAATATGGTCACATTCTGATCTGATGGAGGTTATGAGTTCAACATATGGATTTGGAAGAAGGAGGGAAGCCGGTAGTAGATGTGTAATATGTTTAACAGTAACAACGTAAGTTAAGCAGGTAATAAAAAATGTTGGGGAAGGAAATGACACCAGGTAAGTCAACCCATAGGAATAAATGAAGACATAGGAATGTTCTCTTGACTTATTCGACTTTAGCCCAATCTAGTCATAGGAGTTAAAGTGGAAGAAGAGGAAGAAATAGAAGACAGTCAAAAAGATGTAACATGAAATGGATCCAATTCATTACTATTTGTTTTCAAGATGGAGGTAGAAGGCCATGATTCAAAGAAGGTCACACCCAGAAGTTGGAGAAAGCAAAGAGGCAGATTATCCCCTGGAGCTCACAGAAATGAATGTTTCAGTCACCACCAATTTTTAGCACAGTGATACCAATGCCCAACCTCAAACCCAAAGAACTATAATATTATCAATTTGAATTTTTGTTCACTAAATTTGTGGTATTGTAGTTAACAATATAGAAAGTTTTAGATATAATAATTCCTTATTAGATTGGTAAAAAATGTTGACATACTATGTTCACCAATTTCCTAGGGCTTCTGTAACAAAATACTATAAGAGATAAAATGGCCTGGAAAAAGGGTAGAGATGATTTCTGTCTCTTCAAAATGCCCTTACCCTTTTTGAGAACTAAAACCAATATCCCTGCCTCAGGCTAGTGGTTGGGAGTGGCAGAAGAGTACCCTTTGTTCTTATGCCACAGGAAAAAGGATGAATACTGGTCAAAGTATTAAGATTGTCTTTGCAAAGATGGGATTAATTAGAACCATCCCCCTTAAAAGCTCTGTACTTCTGCTCAGGATATTGGTACTTTGAGACAGAAGTATGACAGCCTTTTCATTTGCTGGCAAATTGATAAACTTCTCTTTCTTTGTCCTCAAACTACTTGTCCTCATTCTTCTGCTGTGGCCTTGGGGACAAGTGCCAAGCATTTACTAACAGTACCACAAACTGAGTGGATTGAAACAGCATAAATTCATTCTTTTACATTTTGAGAAGCTAGAGCTCTGTAATCAGGCATACACAAGTCCATGCTTCCACTGAAATGTGTAGGCGAGAGTCCTTCTTTGAATCTTCCTCATTTCTGGTAGCTGTAGACCCCTATGTTCCTTGACTTGTCACTATATCACTCCAGTGTCAGCCTCTGTCCTCTCATGACATTCTCTCTTTTAAACTTTGTGCCTTCACATCAATCCTGTTAGATTAAGGCTCTACTTTACTGTAGTATGATATTATCTTGGCTTAACTGATTACATCTACAATGACTATATTTCCAGATAAGATCACATTCCATGGTTCTGGGGTTTCAACATCAACATATCTTTCCGGGGGGACACAGTTCTACTCATAACAATATATTTAACAAAAGAACACAAAAGGGGGGGAAGCTTTATATAGGTTAAGACTTTATTAATATGTATCACTGGTATTAAATTGTTGTAAATTTGAAGGAGCTTTTCAAAAGGTAAGATATGTATTTTATGTCCTAGAGCAAACCTTAAGATAATTTCAAAGTAACTGAGGAGATTAAATTGTGACACTTGATAATATCCATTTCATACAAGAGAAGACAGTAAAGTAGGAACATAGAAACAAAAAGACACAAGACCTAAATAAAACAAAAATAAAAATGTCAGATGTGAGTTTAAATATATCAATAAAAACAGAAATGTTAAAAAAATTAATATCAGTCAAAATGCAGAGACTAGTAAACTGTATTTAGGGGAAAAAAAGAAAACAAGGATCAGCTCCTGGGTCTCTGTATGTACCTCAGAGTCAAAGATCTGAATAGGATGAAAACAAAATAATTGAAAAAGATGCAATATGAAAACTGAGACCAAAAGATATGTGAAGTGCTATAATACTCTCAGACAAAATAGGCTTTGAAACAAAAGTTTTACTAAAGATACAGAAGAATAATCTTCAAAAACTAAATACAGTAGGACATCTTCAAGGTGATCGCTCAAGACCTGTAACAAGCTGGTCAACATACCAAGATGGTCAGCATAAGAAACTAGGTCTACTGTACTGACATGTACATGTGGTGTGTGTCAAGTATATGAAAGTTAGGTCAACTTAAGGAAGTGGTCAGCTCTGGAGATTCTATTGTATTTGGAAAGCTCACATTTCTGTATTTCAAAACTTATTATACAGCCAGGGTAATCAAGACTGTGATATCAGGATAAAGATAAAGATGGTGATATAGATAAATATAGATATAGATACAGAGATAGATAGATAGATAGATAGATAGATAGATAGATAGATAGATAGATAGATAGACAGACAGATAGATATACTGTTATAAATTTTTGGCAAGGACACCAAGGCAGTTAAATGGGGAAACAATATTTATTTCAAGAAATGGTATGGAAAAAATATCCAAACTAGTGAATTCAAACAACTTCTTCATACCATAGACAAAAATTTACTCAAAATGGATCATAGATTTACATGTAAATGCTAGCAATATTAACCTTATAGTCTTACATAGGAATAAATCCTTATGCTCTTACTAATGATTAGATAATGATTTCTTAGATATAATACCAAAACCAAAAGTGATTGAAGAAAAACAGATAAATTGAGCTACATTGAAATTAAAATATGGGCCAGGCGCAGTGACTCAAGCCTTTATTCCTAGCATTCTGGGAGGCTGAAGCACGTGGATTGAGTTCAAGAGTTCAAGACTAGCCTGAGCAAGAGCTATTATTTTTGTTTCTAATAAAAAAAGAAAAATTGGCCAGGCATAGTGGCACATGTTTGTAGTACCAGCTACTTGGAAGAGTGAGGCAAGAGGATCACTTGAGTCCAAGAGTTTGAGGTTGCTCTGGGCTGTGATACCATGACACTCTAGACAAAAAATGAAATTAAAATATTTGTGCTTCAAATTATGTAATCAATAAAATAAACAGACAACTATATAATTGGAGAATTTGGGAAGTATTGTATATTAGTCATCACAGAAAGCTCAAAATAAAAAATTTAATTCTATATTCTATTCTAAGTGTTAGTAACAAATCTATTTTAAGAATATTAAGGGTATATTCAAATTTTATTTTTTGGTTTATTTGATCTTAGTTTTTCTCACAAATATTAGATACATTTTCAAATAGACGGAGAACCACTGCCTCAAAATATAAAATGCTTTGTTGTACTTAATTCTGACAAGCAATGTGATCTAACAGTAACTTTTAGTTGGATTTCTGCTGCTGTGTTAAAAATGCATCTTGCATAATATATTATCATATGGATTAAATCAAAAGGCATGATGTTAACATCCAACTCTGTTGTTTATTCAAGTCAATCTACTTATATATACAAATCTGATATTTACTTCTTAAAATATTTAGCAGGCATAAGTGCCCATAAATCAGTTATGACAATCATTGTTAAGGCAATCAATAGTAAGGAATATGCATTAGTTCAAATAATATTGATAGGCTCATGAACCTGCATCAGTCTTCTGTGAAGTAAGAAAAATGAGACATCTTCCCCAAAATCAATATTTTTCTTTTTATGTCATTCACTTCAAGATTATCAATAATACATTACTTTTTTACCTTATGTGTCAATGGTCTAATTTTTAAATACAGGCATCTTTACATTTTAATGTGAAATGATAATGCAAGGGACTGAGAATCAAAAGTCATTTGATGAAAATATTTTTTATATCTTATTGCTTAAAATATATACGTTTGTATATATGTGTGTGTATATGTATACATATATATATATAGGTTCATATATAGGTAAACCTATATGTGTAGTTATAATTTTGTATATTTGTGTGTGACAGTGTAAGAAAACTATTTTAAAATGTACTGTCTTGCCTCCACTGAAAAAGCTCATTCGTTTTATTCTGAAGGTAAATTGTATGAAGAAAATGACAGAGATTTCAGTGCACATCTTTTTTTTTAACACTTCTGAACTGGGACATTATACAGGTATGTACTTAGGTAAAAATACAAAATGTGAAATTACAACACCCATTCATCAAAAAGGAAATATTTTAATTGGTTATAGGTGGAAAATATCTACTTGACAGTCAGTTTCTCACTTTCACGTAAGTGCTTTGCTGCTTGGATGCCTAATCTTGTTTAGTGTAGGGAAAGTAATTTGACATGAAAGTGCCTAGATGGCTGCCGAAAATTAATTGCCAATTAAAAAAGAAAAATGTTTGTGCTACTCTATAAACAAGCCAACATATAAACCTTTCAGTCTTGTTGCTTTATTTATGTCTTTATAGATCTGGTTTCAAGCTATTTGCATACAATTTACAAATTCATATTATAATTCTCCAGTATATTTATGATTTTATAGTTGTATATATTTTACCTCCACGAGAAATATTTATTTCTGTATGCTTCTGTTGCTTATTATTTAACAAAAACATCACATTGCATTTGATAGTTTATGTGTCTTCTTTACATTAAGACATTTTTATTTGTAAAGGGGAAAGAAAATACCTTACCCCCATCCCTAGGCACAGACGGAGCACACGACAGCGTGTACACACACCTCCTACCACCACGACCACAGAAACTCTGCCCTCTCGATTTAGAAAATACCCCAGGCCCCTATTTCTCTATGACAGTCTACAAAATATCGAGGATAATAAATTTTCAGAGATAAGAGAAAACTTTCCCATATGAAAAAGCCATCTTTGGGAAATGAAAGGATTCTGAGAAATGTAATACTTAGAACATGTTATTCATTTGGGAATCTGAACTGGCAAAAAGAGAAGCCATTCATATTCTTAGCTGTATCCCCTATAAGGAAAACTTTGCACTGAAGATAAAATGGGGAACCATTATAATTAGAGAAAATCAAATGATGAAGGAGAAGTGCCAATATTCTTAAAATACTAGAAATCAGTGCTAATACATGTGCATTTAAGAAAAATGATATTGTAGAAATAAATTATATTTGAACCTTGGTATGCTATAAACAGTAAAGTAGATGTGCCCAGTAATACAAAATATAAAAGAATGTAAAAGTAAAAGACAAAGCTCAATCCGCTTTCTGTGACATCATGTTGAGCGTGACTGCTGTGCTTTTAAAAGCCCAACGTGATAGCCTCTCTTACTAAAGAACAGCGATTTTAACCTTTGAAACAACTAACAAAGAGCTTTTCATTTGATATTTGGTTCATAGATTTGTGAGATCATGTTTATAACTAACACTTATTATACTTAATATTTGCCACATTTTTATGCTTCCCATTTTGAAATTTTGGCAGGTTTTTTTTTGGGGGGAAGGGGAGAAATGTATATAAAATTGCCCATGAAATAAAAGGTGGGCATTTATTCCAGATAAAGCATTATTATTCCAATCTATTTTCTAAATAGATTTCCAAAATAATTACAGTAACTTCAGCATTTGCTGATTTAGGAACGAAAGTAAGTTTCTTGTTAAGAGGTAGATAAAGTGATCTATATGCTTTCACCTGTACCAGCAAATTAGGCCCAACTTACTAGTATTCTGACCATGGAGTTACCTTTTCCTTGTTTCTATAATGAAGTGGGGAGGAAAAGCCAAGAGAGATGCCAGAGATACATCCACAACTTCCCTGTCTTTTATAAGCCCTTCATCCCTTTGAAACTGAACTATTGCAAAAGCAGCCAAGAATATATTTTAATAGTTATTGATCCCTTATTATACACATACATCTTATTCTCAGAGAGCTGCCTTTACACAGATTATCTCATTAGTTTTCTGCAAACTAGGTGTTAATAGCACTAATTCTATGAAAAAGAAGGCAGTAAGTTCTTTCTGAGCACAAGGCTACCCTGTCTTTGCATTCATAGATCTGCGGAATAGTTTCTTAATATACATCTTCTCAGTCTTAATTCCTCTACATTTTAAAAAGTATATTAATAAAAGTTGCAGGTAAAGTAATTCATTACTATTCCCCAGAAAGGTGTCAGTAGAGCATCCACTCCAAATATCAATTTTGCCAGAGTTTGAATGTGAAATCTATATGTCTTTGTATTATTAAAATACATGTCAATATATTTTATACAGCATAATACAAGGTGTATTGTTTAATAATGTAAAGTTACATATATGTTTGAATTAAAATAAATACTTCAAATAAATTTTCAGGTTGAGTTGGCATTTTTCAGGTAAGTAAGGAAGGACTGTGAAATGGGCACCTGTTATAGGCTGCTTCTTTCAAGCAGAAGTAGCTCCAGCTCTGTGCTCTAGCTGCAGAGTGTATGAATACTAACTGTGGTTTCCTGCAATGCTATTGCCTCTATACCTACAGAGTTCTATCTATAGCACTTAAAATAATCTCTAATTCCAAATGCTACTTCAATGCTAACTAAATACATGAATAAATGAAGGAAAAGTGATTATTTGATTAATATCAGTCTCCCTTACAGGACTGTGAGCTTCTTGAATGTAGTAGTGGTTGCTGCAATGCTCACATTTATTGCCTTTTTGGAATCTAGTTTGGAAGTTGGCATATAAAGCAACATATATGTTGAAGTGAAAAATATTTGCATGATCACACAGTCAGGGAGAAATACATAGATCTTTATATTCATTGTGTTCATTTGTCCTTTTAAACTATTACCTGAGTTTACCTATTTACAAAAACGTTGCAGATTATCTAACCCCATATCATTTACCATACTACTAACACAACTAATATTCAGGTAGGAAGCTCATGGTGCACACATTTTTGATCCTAAATACCCTGCACAATTGATATTTCCTGATGTTGATTTATCTTAGAGCAAAACCAGTTTGAAGTCATGTAGAAGAATTTCATATATTTGACATTTAATAGATTCATGATGTACTCAAATTTTGATGAAATATATGTTTTCAACTTTCTCACAATAGCAGATGTAGTAGAAAGAAGTTGGTGATTAAAATTAGAAAACATTGGTTTCAATATTAAATCAGCTACCATAAGTGGTATGTCCACATGTGAATCACTTAAAGTCATTTAGCTTTTACTTGTGAACTTGAAGAACATGATACTTGGCCTGTCGACCTCTCTGAGTGGTTTTCAGGAACAAATGGGATAATGCGTGGTAAAATGCCCTGTAAATTATAAAACACTGCATAAATATGTTGTTCTGTTAACTGGTAGTTACTGACCGAGCACACACTGGATATTTGGACCAGTTATTCTTGACAGATTTGACAACTGAACTTCAAAGAAAGGATATAAGACTAAAATTGGCCCCTTTAGACATCTTTGCATTTAATCTTTCTAGCTACTACCACGTTGTTTGATGTAGCAATAAAAGCAAAGTCTCTCTTTGATTTCAATTCCAAAATTCTTCATTTCAAATAGAAAAAGAGAAACATTCTCCAAAGGTGTTCTGTGATACCACTGCCCTCTGCCATGCCAGATTATTTAGCATAAACTCATGCTAATAATGAATTGATCACATACTCATCTAATTGTTTCCTCTTCCATATTATTAATCTAAATTTTGCTTCCATCAGTGCATCGTATGTTTTTACTATGAATGAACGTGGGATAACAAATCTTTTTGGACATTTTAAAGATATAAAAGTTTTAACACAAGAAAAAATGCTTACTTTTGTGCTAATGGCAAATCTTTTAGGGTGCTTCTTATTTAATTCATATGATTAATACTTATTTACTCTGGGGGGAATCTCAACCATCTTTCAAAATTAAGAATTTAAAAAATTGCATAGATAGTCTCCACTCTCAAAAATAGCTTACAGGTTATACTGGGGTTTGGTGCTGTTTTCTGTTTGTTTGTTTTCTTTTGTTTTCTCTCATGATTGCTTCCAATAGTTTACTGTCAAAGATCGAATTGTGTGTGTGTGTGTGCCTGGAATCTGAGAACCACAATCGTCTGCAGTACAATGCACTATTTCAAAGACTGTTATTTGCAAATGTGCTTTTGTAAAGACTTTTTTGTCTTTGATATAAGAATTTGGAAAATGGAACATGATTCTGAAGGGATTAAACTTTTTAAATCTACAGAATACTAAACGTGAGGTATAGATGATCTACAACCTTTTCAAATAGCGCACTTTTAAATGTTATTTCATAGAAAATATAGCACCTTTATTTAATGTATTAATAACTCATGTAAGCTACTCCAGGCCTCCTGACATGCCTTTCGGACTGTAGGGGCAGACACGAAACTATTTTAAACAATATTGTATTTCTCAGATATCAACCATTAAAGGGTAGCTGAATATTTTACATATGCCATTTTAACTATCTTAAAGTAGACAGTAAAATTCAATTTAGAGCATGAAAACTATCTTTCCCTACTAAATAAACCATAGGTGTTCCCTACACTACTGACACTAATGTAATTATTATTAGCTTGCAATCCTTATCTGAGACAGTTATATAGATAAAGTAAGCCCTAAGTAACATTAAATCGGCCAATTTGACATTCTTCTCCGTAATGACCCTGACATGGCTGTTTTGCTGCAGAATATGGGTATGATTAAGTTATAGCAGGTGGGTCTTTACTGACATTAGTTATTTACAAGTTGCTTATTCTTATTTTATCTGAGCTCTTTAGGTTATAGATAATGGATACTTGTTAAATCTTTTCAAAAATTCTGGAGAATTTCTTAAAGATGCTGATATAGATCGGTAGATAAATAGGGTCCAGCCTATTTATGAAAGATTTTTACAATAATATCTCATGAAATCAAAGCCTAATATGATCACAAATACACAGACCTGTTTCTTTCAAACACAATTTCATAAACTCTTATTTGCAAGTTAGAATTGTATCCATCGATAGGGTGTTTTCTACTATTATTTTCTTATTATCCAAGGAATATTGACCACAGTCAAGTTGGAAAACCCTTAGAATATTTTACTTAATTTTCTTATGAACTTAGAATCTATTTCTTCATTGTTCTTTACATGTAAAAGGAAAATATTAATAATCTATGTAGGATCATTTTATCTCATTGTTATGATAATATTTTTTAAAAGACAAAGACATATGAAAGTACTTTGGAAACAAAATGTTTATATTACGAATTGAATTGGGGGATTAGAAGATTTCCATTGTAAAACGTGAAGCAACAATTCAGCAACAGGATTAGTAATAAAAAAGCTTAAGTTTAGTGGGTATTGTTAGTGAATTCCAACAATTAAGTAGGACATCTTCAGGTTGGAAGTTAATTGCCCTGCTCAGTGAGCCACACCTTAGATACAGAGGTTTCAATTCCTGTGTAATACGTGTGCAAGAGCTTAGGTGAAAAGAACTGTCACACAACATACCCAAACCCAAAGAAGTAATTAGACTTAAGCCCTGAAAACCACACCCAGTTGTGAATAAAAGTTTCTGAAAAAAATTCTCATTTGGAACATCACATGAGCTAATTCCGTGAAAACTCTGACATCTGCACCTAAGGAAATTTTCTAACTATCCAGTGGTCTGGGTCATAGCAAAATACTACCTCTTAAATAGTCAAGTTCAAGTTAAAATTCGTAGTCAATATGAATTTTATTTTCATAATCCTGCATAGCAAACAATTCCTAAAGTCTTTGTGGCTTACAACACAAACATTTATTTTTTGCACATAGTTCTGTGGAACGAGAGTATTTCCTGTGTTTCAGCCTGCAGATTGGGCTCTGATCAACTCTTTTGTCTTTGTGAATTAAAATGAAATCTTGAGGCTCCCACTAAGCTGCCGCCTGACTGGACCTGCCTCTTGGCCAAGAGGATCCCTAAACTGAGTTACTGCTATGAAAAAGGAGATCAGAATGGCTTCATCACGCCCCCTTCCCTTTTCAGAGATGTTCTTTGTGACTCACTAACAGGCCTAAGGCTATGCAAGCCCCACCTTCCTCAATATGCAGAACCAACCACTTGATCAGTCCCTTACTTTGGTCTCTAATTAACAGACCCTTTACCTTAAGCATTGCTTTCCCTGACTCCTGGTGTTTTAGACAAAGCTTAAAACTCTTTCAGACAATTTTCAGCTAAAGAATCTTTAAACTCGCCTATTACCGGTAAGCTCACTCTTCCCGATGTCCCACCTTTTTGTGCCAAACCTGTGTCTGGTTTCCACATCCTGCTTTATGATCTCACCTGTGAATTCTGTCTTCCTAAAATGTTTGCAAACAAATCGTAGCTCAACCACCTCCAATCCACTTGCTCAGGGACTCTTAGGTGTGGCTTCGGTCACCGTCCTCAAATTCAGCTCAGAATAAACGTCTTTAAAGTATTTCGCTGAGTAGGGGTTTCTTTCCCATCAACATCTTTCATCCCAGAAATGATAGCTTGGATTTTTGTCCACTCCAAAACTCATGCTGAAATTTAATACCCAGTCTGGCAATGTTAGGAGGTGAAGTCTTGTGGGAGGTGATTGGGTCATGGGGACAGATGTGTCAGGATTAGATTCATGCCCTTTCTGGGAAAGAGTGGGAAAGCAGGCCGTCAGCAGGAGCCTGGCACCCTTCCTTCCTCTCCCGCCATGTGACCTCCTTGTAGGTCCTGGCTCCTCTTTGGATTTCTGCCGTGACTTGGAGCAGCCTGAAGCTCTTGCCAGGTGCAGATGTCCAGTCTGGAACTTTCCAGACATCAGAATTATAGGCCAAGTAAACTTTTTTTTGTAACCTACCCAGTCTCAGTTGTTCAGTGATACCAACACTAAGCTAAGACCAAGACAAGGACCAAGATGCAGCAGTCACTCTAGGGCAATTTTATTTTCAGTGTAGAGCAGGTGGCAAGAGTGCAAGCCGAGTCAGCCAAGTTCACGGGAGCTTATTCACACCAGCTCGTCTTCCAGTGGCCAAACCAAGTCACGCGCCGAAGCCAAAGTCAAAGGCAGGGAATGATACTGTTTCTGCTAGAAACTGTAGCAAGAGCAAAGGTAAAAAAGAGAATTCTAAACAAATGATACCATCCACCAAACCCTCAAAAGTGAAAGACAAATGAATGCATTTGCGTACTACTTACCATGAAGAAAACGTCAAAACGCTTGTGGCAAGCCTTTTAAGAGTTCAGAGGCAACATCAGAGACTTTTGATATGTCCTTAAGATGTTCAGCAAGTAAGCTGACAACTGCCATCTTTTAGTCAGGTCATTGATGGGAGACAATTCTCCATGGGTCGTTATATCACCCAAGAGAAGCACTGTTGTCTTTTGCCCATGATTACATTTTAAAGGAATTTAGGCACAGCAAAATAGCCTTCGAAGATAGATATAGTGTCTCACTCAGAAGCAAAGGCCTGGCTTAAGCTTAATATCCATATGTGCTTGAATACAAAATACTAAATATTACTTTTCATAATCACATATATCTATACTCTTTATATTATAATTATTTTCCAGAGTCACATATATATCTATTTATGTAAATCAAGCTTGTTAATTTGTTATTTAAATTGTCTATACGCTGAAAGATATTTTTGTCTGCTTGATGTATCAGTTATAGTGAGAGAATAATTATATATTCTGATGGTATGTTTGTCCATTTCTTTCTATGATTATATCATTTTTTGTGCTATGCATTTTAAGGCAATGTCACAAAGTACAGAGAAGTACAGAATTGCAATATCTTCCTATAGGAATAAGTGCTTTTGATAGTATTTAGTGACTTTCTTTATCTATAATAATTCTTTACAATTAGCCCCCCTTTTTTCCTAATAATACTGCCCCTGAATTTCTGTAGTATCTGTTCACAAATATACTTCTCTGGTTCTAAGTTTCTTATTGTTGTAAACTAGCATGAGCAAATACTGCAGATGGCTTGCAAAAACATCAGGCAGATAATTCTTTTGTAACTGAGATGACTGTAGGGACAACATAATCTGGAAACCTAAAGTTGTGATGAAAGTGTCTTGATTCCTCTGTTTTCAGCAGGGGTAGGAGGTTGTGGTTCCCATGGGCGATCAGTTCTGAGGTGCTGTTCTGGTGGTCATTCCTGGATTTCATACTATATCCTCGACAATTGTCAACTTAATTCCTTCTCTTAAATTCCTTCCTTGATAAATCTATCTTGAGTAGATTCTATCTGTCACTGAAATTCACATAATACAGTAACTTGCAACACCGTTCTATTGATGGGAACCTGGGATTAATTCCTGGTTGTGCTAAATGGCAGTGAGTACTTTATTTCCATATAGAGTACCAGTAACCACTATGTGCAGGTTGTAAATGATTTGCTTACGTTATCGTTCGCCATCCCTCTAGTAGGCCACATGGATGCTGCCGTGTCATCACGCTCTGGAAACCAGAAATCCCAAACCATAAGGATGAATGGCTGTTTTATGCAGTGATGGATTTTAAGTGGCAATAACACGATAGGATTTAAGTCTTAACTTTCTGAATAAAGGGAGGGTACAAAGAAGAGAATGTCTATGACTACACTAAAAAAATTACAACCTCATGTTCTGGGTTCCAAAGTTACAACGTACATTAAATTGAGAGAATCTTCTGGGATGTTATGTGCTAACTGAAACATCCACTGGGAAGAAGTTTGAGACTGATATTGAGAATGATACTATTGGAAAGGACTTCTCTGATTTAAATCACTCTCAAACTCGCACTCCCACAGAGCCTTACCTGCCGGCAGAATCAAGCCTTGCTTACAGGTTCTGGAGAGGCATTATCTCCTGCGTACGTCCACCGTCCGTCAGTTCTTACAGGTTCTGGAGGGGCATTGTCTCCTGCGTGCCTCCACCGTCCGTCAGTTCTTACAGGTTCTGGAGGGGCATTACCTCCTGCGTGCCTCCACCGTCCGTCAGTTCTTACAGGTTCTGGAGGGGCATTGTCTCCTGCGTACCTCCACCGTCCGTCAGTTCTTA
Organism: Perodicticus potto; assembly: GCA_963574655.1. Lineage (NCBI taxonomy): Eukaryota > Metazoa > Chordata > Mammalia > Primates > Lorisidae > Perodicticus > Perodicticus potto. The sequence goes on along the minus strand of CAUYRH010146039.1, from coordinate 31,749 downwards.
CAGGTTCTGGAGAGACAATACCTCCTGCGTACCTCCACCGTCCGTCAGTTCTTACAGGTTCTGGAGGGGCATTACCTCCTGCGTGCCTCCACCGTCCGTCAGTTCTTACAGGGCCATTACTAAAGTCAGATTTTAGCTGCCATTGCCAAGAGGATCAGATCACTTACACAGCACAGGAAATCCAGGATTCTTATATTAGTATATGGAAGAAAATAATCTCTAAGTGGGTTAAAGTAATTTCTGGAGACATTGGACCAAAAATGGAAGAACATAGTTTTAGAATGAGTGAATTTATTGCTATGACTACGTATGTACCAGCCATGATTACGTGTCCAATAGAGACATAATAGGAACCATGCGTGTAATTTGAATTTTCTAGCAGCTATCCAAAAAACATCAGGAAAAAGGTAGAAATTAATTTTGGTAATATATTTTATTCTTCCAATATATTCACAATAGGATTTCAAAATAAAATCAATATAAAAATAATAATATCTATTTACTTTGGTTTCACTGATCTTCAAATGCAACAGGATTTCATATATGAAGCCTATTTCAATTCCATGCTCAATTTTCATCAGAAATACTTAATCTGATTGAATACAATAAAACTTACCAGATTTTCCAAACATACATCAGTGTTTTCCAATAACAGAATCAAGCGCCAAAATATTGTTTTCCACGAATATCTACAGCCTATTACCATCACCAGAAAAATATGATGCTCAATTCCACTATGAAGCCAATAGATTATCGAACACATACCCAGGTAAGTGAAAACTCAAATCAATTCAAGGTGCGGGGCAGGGGAATGAGGGAGCAGGGAGATGGAGGGGGGAGAAGGGTGGGGGGGAGGGTGTGTGGCACACCTCCTGGGGCTGGGACACGACTGTAAGAGGGTCTTTACCTAGCAAATGCAAACAGTGTAATCTAATTCTTTGAACCCTCAATGAACCTGAAACAATAAACAAAAAGAAAAATATGATAGGTAATTATTTCAAGAAACCAGAATAGTCTACTATATATTTAAAAAGAAACAAGAAAGGAAAGCAGAGGAAAAGAGAGAAACAGAGAAGGAGTGAAGGGAGCAAAAAGGGAGGGAGAAAGAGGTAGAGGAAGAAATTAAGGAAAGAAAGGAATAACTAGAATAATAAAGGATTTCTGGATAGTCACAATATTATCATCATATAGATAGCACAATAAAATAAGACGTCTCTTAAGGGTCAGCTATTTATACAAGCAATAAACTGAAAGGCATATCCCCGTATAAACAGCCAAAGAAAACATTAGAGTTAATGAAGAGATTGACTCCCAGTGTGTAACAATTCCCTGTAAGAGTTTCAGAAGCAGAGAAGGAGACACTACAAAAGAGGATAGTAAAAATCAAAATCTTCAGAAAAAATATTCTTGAATATATTCTCAGAAGATGTGCATTTCCCCAGTTACTTGGTACTGAGCAAGATGAAAGAAAGACCCAACATGAAAACATTCTACTCAGAATCGGACTAAGACAGGGGCCATGACGTCAGATTCTGCAAGTCTGCAGAGCTATCATGTCAATGTTTTGAAAGCAATGAAAGAAAACATTTTTAACTTGAAATTCTAAGGTGAGATAAAATATTGAAGTGTAAACCAAAGTAAAGACCTATCCAGTCATGAAGTAATGAGAATACATGCCATCATTACCTTATATTAGACATTCTGAAAGGTAGTCTTGGAAAAGAACAAGGAACAGTGGAATGTCAGAAAGGAGATGACATGAAACAGAACAAATAGTGGCAGAATGCTTCCTGGGTGAAGAAAACTAAGGGAACATATAATTTTTTTAATTGATTGCCCTGGAATCATAGGAAAGTATACTTTGGGGGACAGGGAGAATATTTTCCTTCTAAATAAGTCCACCTACAATATGTGGTTCTGAAGTGAATAATGTTTACCCAAGCATAATATATTTAAAGTCAATGAAAAGTTTTAAAAGTGGAAAAAGTTCTTACTACTTTAAATACAGAATAAAAATTATAAATCATACACCCGTACTATAAATAAAGAAAGCAAAAGTGTGAAGAATGAGGGAAGATCAGAGGTTGTGTAATGTGTAAGACTTCTCTATCTCGTAGTGAGCATGAAAAATAAATATCAGATTTGAAACATTTTAAAATGTTAAGATCCTCGTTTAATATATTTTTATTATATGCTCTTAAGAAATTTTGTTTAAAAATAATAATAATAATAAATAAATAAAAAAGAAATTTTGTTTTACAGCTTTGTTTTTCTTTTTGTCCAGAATTCATTTTGAATAAAAAGAAAATCATGTGGGCAGGGCCAGTGGCTCAAAGAAGTAGGGCGCCAGCCCCATATACCGGAGGTGGTGGGTTCAAACCCAGCCCCAGCCAAAAACTGGAAAAAAAAAATAATAAATAAATAAATATCAGAATTGAAACCTTTTAAAATGTGAAGATCCTTATTTAATATATTTTTGTTATATGCTCTTAAGAAATTTTGTTTTATATCCAGGTTCTTCTTGTCCAGAGTTCATTTTAAATCAAAAGAAAATTATGTTGTCAAGGTCCTAGTTTTTGCATTTCATACACACGGCATACTTACAAATAGGTTTTTTAAAGTTATTTTTTTCTTTTCCTTTGTTTTACAGGAAATAAAAGTAAACACGCACATTTGAACTGATTGGAAAAATACCTTCGTATAGTCTCACAAAGCAAAGACGCTTTTAAAAACGCCCACGTGAGAAACTTCTCCTTAAATTAAAGATAGGGGGAAACAGTGGGGTGATGGACAGTCAAATCCCCCCAAACAAGAAGGCGGCTACATAGCAAACAAGTACCATACAGCAGAACCTCTAAGTCTTCAGAATGTAAATGTGTTACTTGAGGAGTTGGGGTGGAGTCACATCCCAAACCAGTCTTTCTATATTAAAAAGAGACAAAAGGGAGAATCGAATGAGCTGAATTGCACAGCCACAGAGATAATGAGAGCTGGAGACCTTGGTCTGTAAGCGGCAATTCCCTTTGTTTCGCATTGAATACCCTCATCTAGTTATTAGTTCTTCCTCCAATAATCTGTCAAACAATGAGGGACTAGAATTTTAAAGGGTGCATTGCCACAGAAAGCAAGCGAGTGCTGAGCCAGTGAAAAGGTGAGATAATGAGATTGACATTGCTGACACTGGGAATCTGGTGATATAAAGATTAGTTTACGATCAAATGACTCTCATATTCACTTATAGCAAAATAAGTAAAGAGGCCACCTGTAAAGTCATTCCCTCTTGAGCACTGGTATAGAGACTATTATAATAAACACATGTTCTGGGCAGCAAGGAATTCAGTGGACATTGTTAGACACACAGGTTGTTTAAAACCAGGAATGATTCTCCTAAATGAATGATTCATCCCTAGTAACAACACTAACTCATTATTGACTTTCAGTTTATATCTATTTTCATTTTTTCCAATCTGTTGCAATCCAATAGAAGTGGTGGTTTGTTGAGGTGTTGCTTTAAAATGTTGTTTTAAGTACATAATTTTACTCCATTTGTGCCAGGAAAATGCCCAAACACCTTCATTAGGAATAAAGCAAATCTGTTCAACAGTACTCTGAACAGCAGGCACTGTATGCTTTATTGAACAGAAAAGCTTTAACAAACCTTATCTTGTACACATGTTCATTCCGCCAGTGTCTGTTTATGTTCTCTAACTTCCTGAAAATGTGGGTTCAACAACAAGTAGTGTTTAGCTACCCTACTTACTTAGCCAGGTGGTTGATTATATGGTTTGGCACATTTTTTGCAGGTGGTATACAAAATCATATATACCAGCTGCTCAGCCCACTGAGTAATACTTTGCTAAATGACACAGTCCCCGCCATACATAACGACATATAATGATGCTAGAGCGATATCTTCACTGGATTCATTTAGCTCTGAAAAGAATTCTCTAAGAAAGACATTTCCCTGCCTTTATTTCTGTTTCATGCTGGGTAATGTTGGCAAGAATTATTCATGGCACATGTGAGCACTTCAAAGAAATATTGTGTAAAAAAAAAAAAAAAAGCAAGGCAGCTTTGCAGAGGTGTGCTATCTGCTTGATGACTTGGCACGCTGCCCCTGTTGCTTGGCGTAACACCCTGGCTGCTGGCACGAGGGATGTTATATATACTCGCCATTGGGCCTCTACTACGCTCCTTGCTGCGCACGATCAATATCGACCAACTGCATAAACAACCGGACGAACCTTGTATCTGAGGGATTGCAAATAGCATTTGAATTATTTTACATAAATCTGAAAATGTAATTGCAGTTGACATTCCTATTAGTATTATATCTGAGCACGATGATCATAATTGAGTAACATTAAATTTAGTTTATTGAACAGCAGTCCACTGCCTGCTTTACTGTGACTGTGATCTGTGTAATGAAACCAGCAGTACTAAAATTCTCTCAGTTGGTACACTTCCTGGAGAGCAGCCAAAGTATTTATTGCTATTTGTGCAATTAATGACCATATCGATTTCTTTTTTCCCTTAGTAAATAGTAGATAAGTTGTGCTAAGTTTTCTTAGCTCTTCAAGGTTTGTTTCAGCTGTAATTAATGTGACTATGAGAATAATACTCACTTGTTCTTAGTAACTGGTTTTCACGTCTGCAGCATTTGCAACTTACACATTGCTCTGGTTTGAAATGATTAAATTGATAAGTGGCTCTATTGCCAAAATAATCCCATATGCTGAAGCATGATTTATTAATGTTCAAAAATCAGAAAGTAAAATTTCACTACCCAAAATGCTGTGGTGGTTAATCATCTGTTCTTCCAGCTAATTCCATAATCCTCAATGTGACAATCAATTCATCATGCTGAAATGGCAAATTCATATAAATCATATTTCCAAGTTCTACATGCAGTCAATAAAATATATTGCACATTTCCCATAAATTATGTGATTTAATGTTAATTTATTTTTCAAATTAAAAACTTTAACTACCCTCTGTGTTTGTACATCATGCTTGTCAAGTAGTGAGTCTTATCCTGACACATGTAGGAAATTGGGTTTGAAGTATTCTAATTTAAGAATAATTCATGAAAACACTAGATAGTCCTTCTCCTTTAAGAGAAGCACATGTTCTAAGGTCTTCTACTTTCTTCCTATTGCTTACTGATGAGGTTGAAAGATCTTTGCATTTTCTAATGTAGAGGGGGTGAGTCAAAGAAGGAAGGTTAGTCATTCGGTGCGTTCTTACCGCAGAAATGAAAGTCATCTATCCTGCAGGATATATTCATCTTTCTTTTATTTTAGTTCCGCACATCACCCAAGTTTCATGAGCTGGAATAAATGCCCTATAATTCCTTTTTTTTAAAAAAAAAAAAAATTCTCCTCTAAAATCTATTTAGTAGTCACAATAAGGGCTAAAATATAGAAATACAGACATTTTAAAGCATCACATGATTTATAATTCTTTGATTAACAGAATAATGGGGGGAAAAGCTTTCCAACTTTAATAGGTACGATCCCCGATATTGTCCTATTTAAAGTAAGATTCTTCAATTTTTTAATGTGAACTTTGCATGGCAATATAAATCAGTCTAAAGTTACTGTACTTTATAAATCAAAGTAAATGTACTAAATTATGCAGTATTTCAGAATCCAGAGTCTTCCCTAAGGAAGGATCTGTCTAAAAATATTTATATTGCAATCTCAAGAGCAATGATGAAAAATAAAGCAAAATTATATAGTTAAACAATCAGCATGGAAATTAATTGTTAAGATAAAAATGCTCATTTAACACAAAATAAGATAGTAAAGAAATCATAGAGGAGCAACAAAGACAAAAGAGAAATTAAAAATAAATGTCGAAATGTTAGATGTAAATTCAGCAATATAACTAAAAAGGCAGAGATCCTCAGACGTTAAGACAGATTGTATAGATCAGGAAGAGACACACCACAGATTCAAAGGCACAAACAAGTTGAAAGTTAAGAAGGCTGTCAAAAGATATACATATACCAGACACAGAATAACCACAGAGGACCTGAAATGGTGACAGTGATATAAGATAAATATAAGGCAAAAGAGGCCTTAAAACAAGAAATATAATATACAAAGAATGGCATTTCATAATGGGGAAAGGGTAAACTCAATGGAAGATATGAATGTTTATACCTAAAACAAGGCCTAAAATATTTGAAGCAAAACTGACAGAATTCCAAGTAGAATAGAAAATTCAACAATAATCTTCAGTAAGTTTAATTTTTCGTACTCACTGGTGCATAAAGCAATTAAACAAAAATCAGTAAGGATATAGATGACTTAGACAACATTATCAATTAAACTGATAAATTATAAAAATTGATATTTTTAAATAATTCACCCAAGTACTGGAGTATATATGCCCCCTTCTCCCATATCTCTACATGGCTGTCTATACTTTGTTGAAACTAAACATAAAAATAGACAATTTCCCTTGTATCTTTGGGTCTTCATTCTTTCAGTGTATACATAGGTGAATGTGTACTCATATACATGCTAAATAAATTGGGCTGCCTTTTCCTAAAAAATAAAATAAAATAAAATAAAATAAAATAAAAGAAAAGAAAAGAAAAGAAAAAGGACAGGAGGGAGTGAGGGAAGAAAGAAAGAATCAAAAAGGAAATAATATGAGACGCAGCTAAATCAGTGCTAGATTAAATTTATAATCTTGAATGCCTATATCAGAAAAGAAGGAAACTTAATAGCCAAGTTCTACTTTAAAAAACTAGGGGGAAAAAAGAGCAAATTAAACAAAAACAAGCAAAAGAATGGACATGATGATGACAGCAGAAATCAATAAAATTCAAAACAGTCACACAATAAAGAAATCAATGAATCTAAAAGTTCTTATTCTAAAATAGTAAAGAAAACTGACAAACCTGTAACAAGGTAGATCAAGAAAATAAAAGACAAGGAACAACTTCGCAAAATAAAATATAAATTAAAGAACGTTACTACTAGCCACATGGAAATTAAAGTGATAAGAATACTGTGAACAACTCTTTGCCAACAGATTAGTGTGGTGTCAAAGCTAGTGAGTGATAGGGTAAAAATAATTCAGAAAGTAGGAAAGAACCTTGATCTACTTCCCTGAGAAACAGCAATGGTTCATTATAGAGAAAAGTAATCTAACCATAAACATAAGAAACTGAGTAAATTTAGGGATTATAAGGGACATTTTTTTTAAAAAGCAGTAAATCACAGTAAATACGTTCTGGGAGAAACGGCAGCTAATAGGTAGAAGCATACTCTAACAGAAAGAACCTGTACTTTAGCTCTTAAAATTCACTGTCGTTGGATGGTGCCTGTGGCTCAGTGGGTAGGGTGCCGGCCCCATATACCAAGGGTGGCAGGTTCAAACCCGGCCCTGGCCAAACTGCAACAAAAAAAATAGCCGGGCGTTGGTGTGGGCTCCTGTGGTTCCAGCTAGTCGGGAGGCTGAGGCAAGAGAATCGCCTAAGCCCAGGAGTTAGAGGTTGCTGTGAGCTGTGACACCACGGTACTCTACCCAGGGTGATAAGGTGAGACTCTGTCTCTACAAAAAACAAAAACAAAACACTGTCACTGTCTTGATTCTCAGACTGACGCAGTATCTCTTCCCTCTGCTACCTGCCCATCTTTCACCGCACTCCCTTTCAGCTCCTGTACTGCAGTTGCCTGATGATTTATTTACACCGTTACCTGAAACTAAATTTTCGAGGATACATACAATGTTTTTTTTTTCATTGTTATAACTCTAGTGCCTTGATAGTTGGGGCCCATCAAGTATTCACTGGGATAAACGAATGAACAAAGAGATATAAGAATGTTGGTTTGGGGGTTGACTTTGTTTTTGTTTATTTGAGACAGAGTCTCGCTCTATCCCCGGGGAGCTGAGTGCTGTGATGGTGTCATTATAGCTCACGGCAACGTCAAATTCTTTAACTCAGGCAATGTTCATGCCTCAGCTTCCCAGTAGCTGGGACTATAGGAAGGTGCCACCGCAACACAGGCTCCTTTTCTATTTTTAGGAGAGGTAGAGCCTCACTCTTGCTCAGGCTAGTCTGGAACTCTTGAGCTCCAGCAATCCACCTGTCTTGGCCTCCAGCATGTTAGGATTATGGTGTGAGCCATCCTGCCCATCCTGAAACCGGAAATGTCACCCAACCCTCAAAGTAACTAGGTGTCTGAGAAGTAAGTGATCAAGATTAGTTCAAGCACCTGCAGGGTGACTTCCTAGGAAGCTTTGGGAATCACCCTAAATAGTATCAAGATAGTGAAACCAGTCTCTAATTCCACACGTTATATAAATGACAATCCTAAACCCTGAATTGGAGGCCCGGATCACTCAGGAGCAAGTCAGGCACTTACAATACCATGAATGATGTTCCTGTGGCCAGAGAAGGAACCGAGATTCTAGTATTTCACATGGCCACTGTACCCCTGCCCATGATCTCAGCAGGTTGCAGCCCCTGCTTCCTGACCCACCATGTAACCCAGAAACAGACTAAGGGTCTGTCCACTCCTCAGCAGGCTGACACTCAGCCTTTCCAGTTCCCTGAGCTTGGAATGCAATGGGCAGCAGTGCCACACCAGCTTCTCGGGCACTCGTCTTCCCAGGTGAACTTGGCTCAGGCTGCTAGTGTGGGGTCCCACTTTTCCTTTGGATTACATGACGCTGACTTAGGAGCCTCCCCATCATCTGCACAACATGTGGCCAAAGCACTGGTATTATATGTTTGCTATAAAGGGAATTATATGAGATATTAAAAATTACTTAATAAAGACTTGCTTCTATTAACTTGGAAAAAAAAAATAAAAGCCTATGCTTCTATCTTACTTTCCCCCCAAAGCCTGAATTTATGAGTAAATCACAAGGCAATTGGCTGAATTTGTTTTTTCGTGTCACCTTAATATGACACCATAGGAAAATACTGAGCAGACAGGCTGGCTAGGAAGAGAAGAAATTATTATTTATAATAACAGGGGAAGACTCAGTGGTATAATTGTGAAATGTGGGGCTCCAGGGGATGTTGTTCCAACGCTCCTTCCCCAGCCTCTGCACCGAGGTTGTCTATGGGTCCCTTTGGCTGGCCTCGCTCTAACTTTTTTTTTTTTTTTTTTTTTTTGAGCCAGAGTCTCATTCTGTTGCCCTGGGTGAATCATCCTCAGCATCCTGTGGCATGATAGCTCACAACAACCTCAAACTTCTAGGCTCTAGCAATCTTCTTGCCTCAGTTTTTCTATTTTTAGTAGAGACAGGGTCTCACTCTTGCTCAGACTGGTCTCAAACTCCTGAACTCAAGTGATCCATCCACCTCGGCCTCCCAGAGTGCTGGGATTACAGGTGTAAGCCACTAAAACATTTTTTCCAGTGGTATAACATATACCAAAACAATATTGAAAGATTTTTTTCAAATATTTTTAAAATAAAAATATATAAAAATACTTGAAATTAAAAATTAGAGAGCTATTAGGTAGGCCTTGAATGTTGGTAAGTATTTAAAAATGTATAGAAATATTAGGAAAAGCTAATGTATCAGACTTGCTTTCCTTTGCTTACCTCTGCATGCACAATGATTACACCCAAACTCTGAGAACTAAACGACTCGAGTGTTGCTGTAGCCCCTGGGCTTATTCCACACGTCCCAAGCCTACTGTGCAGCTGTGTTTCCCAACTGCGTTATTATGGATCGGGTTGGCAGCAGGTTCAGAGTGAACACCAAGATTGACGTGTGTAACTCATGCCTGGATTGGGATCACACCATGGGCGGTCACATGGCAGGAGTGTGACCGACTCCCTTAAAGAACTTTGGACTTGGAGATGCAGGTGGATTGTCCCAGGTGAGGACTGCTCCTGCACGACCTACAATTTGCAGATAGAAAAGACGATGTGTGTGCACCACCTCCACAAAGGGGGGCACGCAAACCTGCCTTTCAGCCTTTGCCTGTGTGTATACGCATGTTTTCCCCACTGTCCCTGCACCGTATCCTTGGCTGTAATAAATATAATCTGTTGAGTATAACACTATGTTTAGTCACAGGAGTTCTTCCACTGGGTGACTGAGCCTGTGTACTAGTGGGATAAAAGAGAACACATTTCATAATAGTTGTTCTATTATAATTAGTGATATATGAAAGAATACTCTCCAACTGTTCGTAATTATTCCCCCTTTTCTTTCAATACTATTAAAACACTCACATGAGGTATTTAGATAGTCAAATTCACAGAGACAGAGTAGAAAAGAGATAGCCAGGGACCAGGGAAGAAGGAATGCAGAGTTGTTATAAAATGAGTAGAGGGTTGCATTTTTCCAAACTGAAAACATTCTGTGGATGGATGGCGATGCTGGTGCACGATGATGTGACATCTAATGCCATTGACCTGTACATTTGAAAATGGGTAAAATGGTAAATGTCATGTGTATATTTTCCATCATACTTATATATAAAGAAATTTATAATAAAAAATACTGTTTAAAGCCAGTTGCAGTCACTCAATAAATGTCATCTTTTCCTTTTATTTCATCACTTTTATCTCAGCATCAGTGATAGACTGGCTAACGTCCCACATATCAGCTAATGTGTTTGAACAAATTGAAACTCCCAGGAAAAAACATTTATTCTTTCAGATTGCTGTTGTTCTCCCCTTATTTAAGGCATGCACCTTGTCCTGACGATACTCTTTAACTGCCCAGGACTTAACATTCCCCTACGAAGCTTTAGGCATCTGTTTGAAGACTGTGCCCTTTTTGGTTTAAATCTCTCTTTTGACTCCCCAGAGCCAGTGGAATATAACCCGATCTCCATATCTAGTCTTCCAGACCCTTTGTTTTCTGACTCAAATCATTACCTTTCCCACTCCGCAAAATATTCCATTTCAGGTCCTGAACTTCTCGGTCTTGCTCAAACATTCCATTCCTCTTTATATCCAAGCCACCTCTGATTGTTCCCCCCACCCTTTAATGATGTGAGCAGGTAATGTTTGACATAGTACATTTATTCTTCTTCAATTACCACCTCCTCTGTGATGTCTTTTCCACCTCAAATTCCTCCAGAATTAGCACTAATTTGCACAATGTCTTCCAAAAGCACTTGGTGTTATATTCCCATGAGAGCTGCATAATTATTCCTAATTCTTTCTCGCCCTTTGTGGAGGGAGAATTATATTTTTTTTATCAGGTTAATGTCAGTCTTGGCCACATTATTTGGTCCAACTAGTAAAGTATAAACGGAATTGGCATGCATTCCTTAGAGGCAAAAATGTTAAGAGGCAGAATATTCCTCAGAGATTATTGGCTGTAGTTTGGGTTACATAGAGAAGGTAATGCAGGGGAAAACCAGAGCCCAACCAAGAGGACAACCTTAGTCATTATGGACCTCTGTAATTTGCTGGTCATTTGTTGTGACCTAGATAATTCTTACTGATACAACTACTGACAATGTTCTATTTTATTAATTTGTCTATATACCTAGCTCCCACTAAACTGTGAGCTTCAGTGAATTAAAACTTGCTATTTATCTTTGCTATGTTAATGTGTAGCACTTTGCCCTGTGCATAGATGCTTTTTTTTTTGTATGAGTGAACAAATAAATGATAAAGGGAATAAAGCTTTAAAGCTATTCCAGTCATTATAGCTGTGCTCAACTATGTGGAGTTATTTTTTCACTGTATCAGAAATGTTACTTAATCAGTAATCATATATGTGAGTATTTTCATCAACTGGTTTGTTGAGTTAATGATTTGGACATTCCTTGAAGAGACAGTGATTTAACTTAATAGAGATCAAAGCTACTGATGTTGCCTGAATTCAGATTAGATAAGCATTGCACCTTTCCAGTGTATGTTTCACCATTTTGTTTATGGAGTGTGAAATATATGGCCTTGTGCTGTTTCTGCACCCTTCATCCGTGCATAGCCAACAATATACCGTATGCACCATTTCTGCTAACCTTGGCAAATTAGCAGAAGTATTTGGGTAATCAGGCAGTTGAGTGTTTATGCAGTTTATCACTTTTTATGAAAAAGGAAATGTGTTAGGGAGGATTAAACAGAAGAATAACTATCACTGGCTTATATGTAGAATATTGTTATAGCACAGTGAGAAAAAATAAAAGCGGTGCCAAATGCTTCATTAAAAATATTGAATGTCATTAGTAAGGTATTATAACAATGCTAAAACTGTTTTTCTCTTATAAGGGAAAAAGAAGAGAAATATTTGTTTTCCTTTTGTCTTTCGTACTTGAGAATACTAGTCCACACTTAATCTGTGTGACTATCAGTATTTTTTTCTAGCTAAGATTACAGTCCTTTGAGAATAATGTTGACAGCTTTGAGCTGACAAAGAATCATTATAATCAGTGCTGAAGATATGAAATCACAATGAGAAAGAGTTCATGTTTATTGTAGCAGGGACCACACACTGTGATCGTTTGCATTAGAAACTCAGCAGGTGGAGTACAGGAAACTAAATCAGTTTTGAGGAATTTAAGATATATAAAAAGGTCGCTGTTAGTCAAGTACCCATGTACTGTGTTAAAACAAAAAAAAAAGAGCATTTTCATAAAATTTTTCAGAACACATTATGTACACATAAACTAAAAGATTGTATAGTGTTTGGGTAGAATTTATTGTTTACCTTTTCACCAACAGCATTTGAGTGCTACATACAGGTTGATTAAAAGCATTATGGATGTCATTAGATATAAGCAAGAAAAAAATCCCAAGAAATTGCAAATGGCAGATCTTATAAATAGGTAAGAAAACAAAATCACCCAAATGTTTCCCAACCATTAAGGAATGGACTGGCCTGTTGGAATGAAGATGTGAAAAAGTCTTACAGAGGATAATGCTCTGTTTCAGCCCTCTCAGTCCACTGCCCCGCTAGGGTGTACTAAATGTAATGACATTATTTCCATTCTACCATGCATACTTAGATGGGAAAGGGGGGTTACAGGGAAAGTTAGACTAGTTGCCCCTAAGAAAACTGCAAGAAAATGAATTCTTATTCCTAGAACATCCTCATTCATCTGTTTTAAATTTGTTTGACGCCTTAGTTATATTTCTCTTCTTTGAATTTCCCTCATTCATCCTTTACAAAAACTTTATAAAACACCTGTTCTATCCAGCACTAGAGAATCATGATGGTAGAGAACATGATCTCTCTTTCTGAGAACCTGACAGACTAAGGGAAGAGACGAACTCATAAGCATAATGACTGCAATGTCATTAGAGATGTGGGGGCCACCTTCTGTCTGAGCTTCTGAGGATTCACGGAGGGGTAGGCACAACTGGAGAGTTTTCCGATGGTTATGTGCTCACTGAGTAAATAAATGGGTCATTTTGGGCAGAGAATAAATCACACAAAATGTCTGCAAAAAGCAATGAACAGCTTGCTGAGATGGTGTTCCAGAGAGCGTGTTAGAAATAGCTGAATGAAAACAGAAGAGTGAACAGAGCCCTGACTACTATCTGCTGAGGAGTTTGCATTTTATTTTGTTTAATGAAGAGTCATAGAATGAAGTTAAGCAGGAAGGCAAGATTAGCAAATGTACCTTCCTAAGGAATTTGGATGATTTTTTTCACAGGCAACTTCAGGTTAAAAAAAAAAAAAAATCACTCAAAACCCAATCTTCTCGTTTTCTTTCCCTACTGTTAACACTGATAGTCTTGAAAGTACTTTAAAGATATTCATGTAAAATTTCAATTGTTAACAGCTTAAAATCATTTGTGTTCTTTAAGTAATAAATCCTGTTTTATAATGATCTAAATTTCTAGTAGTACTAGCCTTTGGGGAAGGTTGGTAATTTTCAGGAAGTTAACCTCCAAAAATCGCCAGCAGCTGATAGAATAGATTATCTGGCAGAGAGTTCACTCTTCAGTCTTGGTGGAAAGAAGAAAAGTACAGGAGGGTGATGTCCTTGAATTCTTCTGGGCCATTCTAACTCTTCAGTCCACTGTCCCCAAAACGCTGAACTCAGCCCTGTGGTCACAGGCGCTCTGAGACTTTTTTGCCATCCTTCCTCTTTCACTTGTTGCTTCTCTTTAGCCTTCAATTTGAACTCTAACCTTGTTTATCATTATCTTTAAAAAGTCTTTGTAGACTACAAACTATATTACAGTGTGTAGTATTCGTCACTCAATGGCCTTCTGTGAACACTAGACAGAAGTTATTATCCTAAATGAAGCACCTCGGGAATGGAAAAACCACCACATGTTCACACGAAAGAGTGGTAACTGACCAGTGGGTACACGGGGTCATATAGCAATGTCAAGGGCATTGGAAACTAAGATCGGAGGGTAGTGAGGGACAAAACTTACCTATTGGGTGCAATGTACATCTGGTGATGGGTACACAAAAATCCTTGACTTCAACATTATATGGTTTATCTGTGTAACAAAACCATCTGCACTCCCTTAGCATTTTAGAATTTAAAAGATGTAACTACCTAAATTTCCTTTACTCCATGTTTCCATATAAACATAAATGCATCTACCATTTATTTATTAAATGATTTTGTTACATTTTAAAAGAAGAAAATGTTTGCCACCAGTCTTAAATATCAGAAAAGTCAGAAATAGTGCGAATCAATTTTAAAAAATGATTTTGTATTATTGCATGGGTGGGTAAGAAGTAATTTATAGCATCAAAATATTTTTCTGAGCAAAGAAAAAACTTTACATTATTATAGGTATTAATTAAAATATAGGTTGGATTTAAAGCTAGATTCTGGGTACTCAGTTTTACCTTTAAGATTCTATTTAATCATGATTTGTATTTAGGTTGGTCCATTGAAACAAGCTCCACCGGTCAATAATGCTTAGAAATATTTGACTGACCATTCTGGCATTGATCTTTGTGTATAAGGTAAAAGATCAAGGTTTATCTCTCTCTTTTAGTTCTTAATCTGGTTGTGTTTCTGGAATTTATGAAGTTCACTTGGACATTCAACACTTACTCTCTTCAACCATATTGGATACTAGGTTATTGAGTCTCCTGAGCCAACGCTGCTGAATTTTACTGAATGCCATTATGAAATTTCCTAGAATTTAATGTTTTCCACAGTTTGACATATACTATTTTTTCAAGATAACTAAAGTACAATCTGAAGATGTTCATAATTTGATTGGGGAATATTTAAGAGCAAGAACAAATATAAGCCCTTCTAACAGTAAGAACACAATGATTAAGATGTGAGTTAATATTAAGAAATTTAATAAAAGTAATTAGTGAAAATCGTAAATTCATTTCCAAACTTCTTTGTCTTCATGGTTTCAACTTTTATACAGTTCCTAAATATATCCTCAATCATTCACTTTGGGTCTTAAAGTGCAAGCCTGGCATGATGCCATGAGCCCTGTAGCCCCAAGCTACTTGGGAAGCTGAGGCAGAAGGATCCCTTCAGCCCAGGAGTTCAAATTCAGCCTGTAGCAACATAGGAAAACATCTGAGACTTCATCCCTAAAAAAGTGAAAAAAAATGAAGAAAGAAAGTTAGAGCAGAGCTAACTTCAATTTTCTGTTTCTGATAATGAAAGTGAATTTAGTTTTATTTATTGAGAAACTATTATTTTACCACCAATATAAAACCAATAGATAAACTACTACATAGCCACAGGAGACAAAAACACAATTAAATTTAAGTGTGAATTTCACATATTCTTTTTTATTCCTTTACCCCAGTTGGACCCTTATTCATGAGTCAAACATCATGGAAGGCAATGCCTTGGGGGAGTTCAGTCTAGTAAAGGAATAAAAAATGAATACAAATAATTACAATAAAATTATATGTATGGGTGAATATTAGGGCACTGGGCACCCACATGATTCTTCTCTGCTATTATATTGCAAAAGAATTTAGTCATAAAAACACCGTAGAATAATTCATTATACTCATGCTAATACCAAAATGAGAACTAGAATGTGTTGTAGATCATTTTGAAAGTGGACCAGATAATTAGCATGTGTATAGAGCCTTATACTTCATAATATAATTTTGTCAAAAAATCTCTCTTCTTCTCAATTTTTGATACTACTAAGCATCAGACACTGTAAGCTCCTCATAGATACTGGCTCTGGTGTTTGCACACATTATCCCATTTCATCTCCATTGCAGATTGATAAGGTAGCAATTACTATCTCTACACTTTTGATGACAAAATTAAACCATTTGTCAAAAGTCCTGTAACTATGGATATCAAAACAAAGATTCAAATCTCAGTTTATCTGACTTAAAAATTCATCCTCTCTCCATTGCTTATAAAGTGAACAACAAAGAAATTATTCTTCCATTTACTAATGAAAAAACATGAAGAGTCATTAGTTTTCCCAAAGTAAATCAGAGAACACAATCTGAAACGAGATTTCTGATGTAGCATTTCAAACACTTTTCCTCTCAGTGTTGGACCTGATTCTTTGTGTTGCATGTGAGCATTTTAAGTAAATTAATGAAGTGAACAACGATTCATAGCACATTTTGTTACTAAATTTTCAAAATGCAATTATGAAATTTCCTAGAATTTAATGTGTTCTTCACAGTAGAGCATTTGAAAATTTTTACTCTAACTCTGGAAATAAATGAACAAACGAAGAATCACTCTCTTTAATCACTGAATAATTAATGATCTAGTTTTTATTCATGGCATTTCACAGCTGAGACATTTTCAAAACTAAATAATTTGGTTCCACATAGAATCAGGTTTCAAGTTAGTTTTAAAAATTATGACAATCAGGGTGGGGGACAAGAAGCCGGACTAGAAGCAGCCTTCACTTGTCACTTAGGGAGCAGATGGAAAGTTGCGAGTTCACCTGTGGACGGACCTTCTAGAAGAGAACATTGTGAACCATCAGTAAAGCAAGTGGAGGCCCCAAAAGTGAGGGATGGGAAAGTGGGGGAACTGCTGGGCAAGATCAGCAAGCACCCCGGGGACGTGTCCACACTTGGGGGGGTCAGACAAGAGATCCCCGGATTCCACGCTCTTCCTGTGGACACTCTACCCAGCTGTGAGGGTTTTCCCACCCCCGCAGGCCTCTGACCTGCAGCAGAAACCCGGCCCAGCAGGGTACTGCTGGCTTCTGACCTGGGTTTCTTACTGCAACAGACTCCGTACTTTGCCCTCGGCCTCTGAGCACCTGGACTGCAGAGGGGTGGATTCCACCCCAGCTGCCTCGCTATTAACCCGTCCTGGCAAGAGAAGAAGCAGAGAGAGCGGGCACTTTCCTGTGCACGGTGACTGGGTGCCATGCCAACCCTTGTGCTCCCCATCTGCTACCTCTGAGAGACTGAAGCACAGCAGGAATCCGCCAGCCCTCAGCGTCTGCCACAGACATCTCGCTATCCTGGGAACGCCATACTGCTCCCTAAGTAGCACTGCAGCAGCTGCCACAGTGAGACCAGGGCGGAGAGAGGGGCCCTGCCACTGCAGCTCATGGGCAAGATATTGTGTGTCTCCTCAGCCCACCAGCACAGGCCACCCAGGCCCTGAGGCCTGATGAGTCAGATCAATACTGGCCGTGGTTCTGGGACCTGCCCAGGCACCAGCCAATGCTCTCTGATGAGCCTAAGTCCCTGCTAAGGTCCCATGACATGCCCAGGTGACTGCAAACGCCCTGCAACCTATTCTGTCACTGCCTGTGGTCCTATGATGCACTCAACAACTGCAAGTTCCCAAAATATACTCAGATGCTCCCCGAAGTCCACTGGCCCACCCAAACATGGGCCAAGTTCCTGTCCAGACACCAGATGAAGTCCTGATAACCTGCCTAGTCACTGCAGTCCCCAATCACTGTAGCCCTCCCAGTCACTGCAGCCCTCAGTCACTGCAGCCCTCCCAGTCACTGCAGCCCTCCCGTCACTGCAGCCCTCCCAGTCACTGCAGCCCTCAGTCACTGCAGCCCTCAGTCACTGAAGCCCTCCCAGTCACTGCAGCCCTCCCATCACTGCAGCCCTCAGTCACTGCAGCTCTCAGTCACTGCAGCCCTCCCAGTCATGGAAGTCCTCAGTCACTGCAGCCCTGTGCCCCATGGGCTGTGGTCCTGGCAGCACAATTCACTATCCACATTGGGAACTCCAACCACACCTCAAACTGCACAGCTGTCATAGCTTGTTCTCTGCAAATTGCTGCGGACTTGCTCACTACCAGCCCCCCTTTCCATCTACTTCCATGGCCCCTGGACCTGATAGAAGTGAATGTTCACAGCTCTGATTCCCAGGACCTCTGTTTAACCAAGGTCACATACCACCACAGCCATCACCATGGGGAGGCCTGAGCAGCCCTCCACACACCTCACGGAGATGGATTCTCCCAGCTCCTTTCCCAGGCTCCGGACTAGGACACGAGTGTCCCAAACAGGGACCTCTTCTTCTTTTCACTAAGTGGGAGATTTCCCAGCAGAACAGAACAGGTGAAATGCAAACTTATCTGTCTGGGGGTGAGATGTTTCAGATGAGAAGGAGCCAGCATGATAACTCTGGCAACGTGAGCAAACAAGCCAGTTTGCTTGTTTACCATAACTTCCCAAGAGGAGTCCTTCAAAGGTGACAATGGTGATATTCAGCTATGTCCTCTTTGGGACGATTTCTTGAACTTAATTGCCTGACCATGTGTGTATACAGAAACGCATGCATGCACTATGGACTACTACTAAGCCATAAAAAGGAATGCAGCCTGCACTTGTCACTTAAGGAGAGGATGGAAAGTTGCTAGTTCACCTGTGGATGGATGGTCTAGAGGAGAACATTGGGAACCATCAGTAAAGCACGTGGAGACCCCCGTAGTGAGGGATGGGAAGGTGGGGGAAGTGCTGGGCAAGGTCAGCAAGCACCCCAGGGATGTGTCCACACGTGGGGAGGGGGACAATGTCTTTTGGGCAACATCCATGATATTTACTTAAGACCATTTTCTTAAGTGAAGTCTCTCATGAATGAAAAGATAAAAACTACATTTTGTTACTAGTAAGTCGGAGCTAACCTATAGGTACACGTGGGCACAAAGGAAATAAGGGACATTAGAAACCATGAAGCAGGATGAAGGGAGAGCTGAGGGATAAAAACTTACCTGTTGGGTACAGTGAACACTATCGAGGCACACCACAAGCCTTGACTGTGCCATTGCAGAGTGTTCATGTGACAAAAACATTTGTAGTCCCTTACTATTGAAACTGTGAAAATCAGAAATCATTGCTCAAGGAGTTAGGTTGGTATCCATGTTGTTGATGTGAAGGAGGCGACTAAGCCCCAGAATGATGAAAGTGGTGCCCAGAATCAGGAGCAATCCGGGCGGTCTGGTGTGGGGTGTTGAAACTAAGTGGTGTGGAGAATATGTCCTCAGTTCCAGACCACCCAAACGAGAATCCAGAAACAGCAGTGAGAACATCGAAGTGTCTAAATGATAACAATAGTAATGGCTGTCACCTCTGCATTAAAGAGGACATCAACAGCCTGTACTTTAATAAACCAATTAATAGTTTGATGACACATGTCATTCTTACATAGTTCAAAATGTTCTCTATAAAACTCTTAACAATTACCAAAGGAAAAACATCAATCGTGCCTCCACAGTTGGGGAAATCCGGCAGACAACTCATTATTCTTGTGGTCGGCGTGACTACCACTAACAAACTACAAGAACCATGGGATTGCTCCTGTGGTATTCTGCTAAATGCACATAACCCAAGTCTAATGATGTGGCACATGAGACAAACTCAGGCTGAAGGACATTTTAATACGCCAGTAATCTTCAAAGCTTTAAGGTTATGAAAGTCAGTAGAAGACTGAAAATGTTGCAAAATATCAACTTCACAGAGCACATGATGTTGATATTAGTTTTCTTTTTTTGCTACCCTAATAAATGACCACACACTTAATCATCTAAAATAGCACAAATTATTATTTTCTGTAGATTAGAATTCCAATAATTCCAATATAAATCTCCGCCCAGCTGAAGTCAAAGTATTGCCATGGATGCCATCC
Source organism: Perodicticus potto (assembly GCA_963574655.1). Classification (NCBI taxonomy): domain Eukaryota; kingdom Metazoa; phylum Chordata; class Mammalia; order Primates; family Lorisidae; genus Perodicticus; species Perodicticus potto. The sequence goes on along the minus strand of CAUYRH010146039.1, from coordinate 11,765 downwards.
TTTCTGAGGCTGTCAATTGACTATAGGGGATCCCTTTCCTTCCTCATTTAGGTTTTGGCAGAATTCTGTTGCTCGCACACAACTTCCTATTTTTTAGAACCAGCAAGTGGATGTTCTCAAAGTCAATTTCTTCTCATGCTGCTCTCTCTGCCCACAGCTGGGACTGGTTCTTTGCTCCTAAGGAATCATGTGATTAGATTCAGCCTACCTGGGTAATTAGGGTTCATCTTCTCACCTCAAAGTCTCTAAACTTCTTTACAGTTTTTCGTATAAGAAAAAATATTCACAAGTTTCCAGCTATGAGGAGGAAACATGCTTTCCTTTAGGATAGGAAGGAGGAACTTTTAAAACTGATACCAAGTGACTTTAGTCAAACGTACAGTCTGACGGATACACCAAGATCACTCAAACTTTGAAAAGGACAGGAGAGTACCAGAGATCACCTTTGCTTTATGTTCACAGGTTTGTAGTAGGCTCTTGGGCATTATGATCTAGTTATACTGTTTGAGATCAAACCACTAGTTGTCTGGCTATATTTTTAGAATTTTATAGATTCATTTCATTCAACTATTGTGCAATACATTTTATCATTCCCAGAGGTAAGGCAAGATTAAATATGATCACTCACCTTTTATCTCCTATACTGCAATTTAGATCTCTATTTCTTGATAATTGCAATCTATGTAACAACTTTGATGAATAAATCTCCAGCAAGGAAGCTTTTGAAACCTGTAAAGAAGTTTCTGCTGGTTTATTTTCTTTTTATTTTAATGTCGTGTCTGTACTACTGAATGATAAATTAGAGTAGTCAGTTTTTGTTTTTGTTTTACTTTACAGTTTTCTTGAGCTATTTATGCTGAAAATTTATTCACAGGTAACAATAGTTTGAGCAATCCAAATTTTCCCTGTATCTTGCCTTCTGAAATAAAAATCAGGTCAAAACCCCCAGAAGACTAAAGCAATTAACCTGAATATGACATTGAATCAGTTTTGCTAATATAGGTGCCCTGTAAACAATGCACAATTTCCTATAATATCAAACCAATAATGAATAAAGTGATATATCACCAATTCACATGCACATAAATTGGTGGCTTTATCACTGAGTATATACATCAAAAGCCATCGAAGGAAGAATATATGCTGATAAATACTGTAATGAATTTCTGTACCTGGAGATGCTTCCTCTTAATTTCTTCTAATCATTAACTAGCGAAATTGCACAAATGTTACAAAATTGCACAATGTTATAAAAATGTTTTTCAATTCATTGGGATAAGGTAAGTGAGTAGAATAATTTGCTTTACAAATTACAAATAATTTTAAAATAATTTAATTTGGATTCTGATTTCAATCTAAATTTGTGCTCAAATTTAATATATAAATATTCTTTATAAAATTTGTGGACTGTACACTTTGCCTTCTTTAGCTTTTAATTATTTTAAGCAGATTTTACCCTGAAAATAATAATTTCAAAAGATACAAAAAGATACAAAAGATACAGAGTAAAAAAAAATTAAAAATATTGAATTATTTATTTGATGTTATATGATCAATAAAGATCTGAAGTGATATGAAATTTGAAGCTTTCAGAATTCTAACCCATTACTTTCCCACTAAATCATTAAATGATTAGGTAAACAATTAGTACAGTAACTACAACCAAATCTCTTGTATAGTTACTAATTAAGCTAATTTAAAAATCTATTTTATTTTTAAACATTCAAACTTTCTTTGATAATGTTTTCTAGCATAATTTTATTGAAATTTTGTCTGTGTTATATTATGAATATTTCATTATTTTTGTTTTCCTGTTTATTTTCTTTGATGGGCATCATAAATAATGAAAAATCACTTTTGTAAGGAAAAATGTGAAAAATCTAGTTATATGTTGTTCATATTTTATGATCTCATAATAAGTTGGTAGAACTAAAGTAATTATGTTAAGGGGGGGAAGGACTTGTCTGGATTTTTGGTTCCAGATAATAAATTCATATGCATTTCCTTGTGTTATGTTTAATGAATCTTTAATTTTGCTCCTTATCATATACATATTCTCTAGTAGCACGCACTAGTTAATTTATTTTCTTGAGACACAAGTGTCTTAAATCACTGCTACCTTGGCTCGCTGATGGATTAGGCAAATAACAATTTTGCCAAATGTTTGCCAGATACAAAAGATTTATTACCTTGAAAATAATATTGGATGGTCTGAATTTTTTTGCCACTTCCCCCCAGATCTTTTGTGGTTTATAAAAAGAATAATTAGAGTTAGGGCTTATGAGAAAGAAGAACAAGGGGAGAGTGTAAATCGGCTAAGTTGGTAGACAGACAAGTGCACACATGGCCCCTCAGAACCAAACCAAACCAAACCTGCGAGTAGGAAGAGGGAACAGAAAAGAAAGTATATCTGTAGTTGTTCTTCCAGAAATATTTTCTTTTTAATAGAATTGGGAGGTGTCAGAAGAGATTATGAGAAATTCTTCTGGAGATTTTGATTGGATCCCTTAAATGTCTTTCTTTAATTTTTTGATGGTTTATGTTTCTACTGTTATGCTTTGGATTTTCTTTAATTAGCAGCTTTCTTCACCATCATCCACTTTCGTGATGGGTTATCTTTCTCTCTGCCGTCTGTGAAACAGACTGACGGATACGCAACGCACAATGACACTTACCACGAGTCAATTACTCACATAGTTTACACACATAGTTCTGCCACCGACATTGAGTAATGAGTTCAGCATTTGGGTTGTATTTGTCCCTGAAGCTATAATTTAATTAATCATTATATAACAGCAGTAACAACAAATAAGCGAAAGAGAAGGACCACTTTTCTCTTACAAAGGAAATTACACTGGATGCTTTGGAGAGCTCTAATAAAGTTAAGTTTCCTAAAATAATTGCACTTGAATTAGGCGTAGACAAGCTAATTGTAAAAAATTGGGAGATACTGTAAATCTTCTAATCATAGTTCTTTGCCTGTGTACTTAAGTTATTGCTTCACTTGAAAGAAATGAAAACTGAAAACCTAAGGTGATGAATTATGAGTTCCTTTTTATGGATGAAAGATGACAAGGAAATCTAATCAGCAGACTTATACTCAAATGCCTTGGCCTTAGATCAAAGATGGGTGAAAGAATTAACATTTATGTTTTTTAATTAAGATAAAATGTATAAGTTTTTATGTACGTATTTTATGATTTCCTGACATAGCTAACAGTGTTGATGAAAGTACCCAATACTGGTTCAATACTGCTTCAAATGACATCTAATCATCCATTAAAGGGTTTCTTTTATTATTATTGGTGTTATTATTTAGTAACTGGGTGAATGTTAGCCCTTGCAAACACTGAGCTGATATTCAGGGGCTTATGTGTATTTTTAGCTTTTTGTGAATAATGCCCCCTCCTTTATTCTTTACAGCAAACTGTATCACAGAGATTAATATCTATTACTAATAATTATGATGTAACTATAAACCAATAGCCTCAGCCTCATCTGGGATTTTATTAGAAATTCAGCATGGCAGGTTTAAGCCAAGATTTACTGAATCAGAATCTGTACTTCAAAAGACCGCTGGATAATTTGATTTCAATTAAAGTTTGAAAAGCAGTAGTTGGGGCCTTTCTGAGTGAGCATACATGTTGGTTAGTATTCCCGTTATAAAGTGCCACTTTTAAAACATTTAAAGACAAGATTGGGATAATGAATGTATAAAAATATTAAGGCATACTGTATAAGTTGTATGAAACTATGGTGGAGGTGATTCTAAAGATAAAGTTTAATTCTAAGAAAAAGAATGATTTACAGAGCTTTTCTTGGAGTTTAATATACATCGTACCTTGAAGATCTTCACTGAGACGAAATATTAGTAAGCATATAAAATTACTGGTAATTTTCCTGCTTTGGAGTATTGATTTGAATATACACTGTGGTTGCAACATGATATATGCAGACTTATTTGTTAAAACAATAGAATTACAATTGCAATATTTGTTTGTGACTACAGAAACATTAATATTTAAAGCCATTGTTTGCCTTTGTCTCCTGCTGATAACTGTTTTCCTTAAAAGCACTACAAAAGACATTTTGAACAGATGGTGGCTGGTTTTCTCTCTCCTGAATCCCCTCACAACTGCCACCGAGCCTCACCATTCATTAATCTTCCATAGACTTCCAGTAGCACAGGAACTAAATTACACACATACACACACTGAGGCCAGCATTTCTGTCAGGCTGAAAATTAAACTGAAGAGCTCTGTGCCAAGTCTTTTAACCAAACTTTGCTATAAAACAGTTAGAAAAATAAACATTTAGCTTGAAGGTTGACCCACGAATGTCCAATCTTAAACAGAAAATTGGGGCTGGTCATTAGATCTTAGACATTCCCTACAGAGTGTCTCAGATATTATAGAGTGAAATTAAACCCTTGAAACATCTGGTTTGAATTCACCTTGACTCATAACTGCTTTCAAAGAAAGGTATTTCCTTGATCTTTGAAATAGGAAGTGAACAAAAATATCACAAACAACAGTGCTTTCCCCAAAATTGTTATCACCTGCTGTTTAGAAGCAAGTAGAATAATGCTACATACTCTCTAGCCATTGGGACACATCTGCCAAGCTAAATATTTTCTAACAAATATTTCATAAATTCAAAACTCTCTGTATTGTATTTTCTTTATGAGGATAAATAATGTCCATTTCTCAGGCATCCTTTTTCTTGTAACACTTGGTTTTGATATCATTTCAAATTTAAAGCCAAGTAGTAAAGATGAGGAAAAGAGCTTCTGTTTCCTTCACCCAGATCCACCTAATTTTTTAAATTTTACCACAATTGTGTTATTACTATTTCTTTCTATACTGTTAAACTTGTGTTAAGTTCTAATATTTTTTGCATAAATTGGAAACATGGTGTCCGTATAGCCCAAATGCTTGATTTCTATAGCTCATGTATGACTTCTATGAGCAAGGACAGTCCCTACATGACCACAGTACACTTTTCAAAATTAGAAAATACAACATTGATACAATGCTAATACCTAATCTGCACTCCATAGTCAAATTTAATTTCATGGGTTGTCCAATAAATGTCCTTTAGAACTATTATTTTTCTCTGAGTCAACACCCAATGCAGCTTCTCACATTGCATTTAGCTGTCACATACATTTGGGTTCCTTCCGTCTGGAGTGTTTACTCAGTTCTATCTCTACATTTATAACCTTGACACTTTTAAAGATCTCAGGCAGTTGTTTTGCCAAATATCCCTCAGTTGGAATTGTGTAATATTTCCTTAGACATAAATTCAGGTTTTGAAATTGGGGAGCAGGAATATCACATAAGAGTCGAGTGTATCTCACCCGGAGGCGAACGACATTGATTTAACCTGTCATTGATGACTATAACTTTGATCATTAGCTAATGTGGTATCACGGTAAAGTCACTATTTTTTCTTCACTGTAAAGTTATGATTTTTTTCTGTTGTGATTAATCTCAGACACTTTTTGAAACACATTTCAACTGTTATTAAAAATAATGGGGAAACTGGTATCTTATTTACAAAACATTAGCTTCCTATATTTATAATGTCTGTTGTATAGGAGTTTTGTATTCACTAATACAACAATAGAATATAAAAAATTAAATGCTATATGCATCAGCATAATTTTGATTAGGGGCTTTTTATAAAAGTCAAATGATTTATACTCTAAAGAAAAGCAACAGTTTAAAATTAAATACAAGATATGTCCCATATATTCTTATATTTTTGGACCAAATATTCTTATATTTATTCTAAATAAAAGAAAGTTTTTTTTTTTTTTTTTTTTTTTTTGGAGACAGAGTCTTACTTTGTTGCTCTTGGTAGAGTGCCGTGGTGTCACCTGGGTTTATATTTTGATTTTACCCTGTCTGGCCACCTGAAACTCTTGGGCTTAAGCAATTCTCTTGCCTCAGCCGCCCAAGTACCTGGGACTAAAGGCACCCACCACAAGGCCTGGCTATTTTTAGAGACTAGGTCTCACTCTGGCTCAGGCTGGTCTCGAACCTGTGAGCTCGGACAACCCACTCTCCTAGGACTCCCAGAGTGCTAGGAGCCACTGCCTCTGGGCAAAACAAAGCATGTAGAAGATAAGACGAAAAAACTGAGACCAATCTATGAACAAACAAATTTGTATATTGTCCCCTTTTTAGAAGAATAGAATTTAAATACTGATTAGAAAAATTTTGTTGACTAATATAATTATTACCATGAAATGCAAATTTGAGATTATAATTCAGAGCCAAACTGTATTTTTATTTAGTGGACAATTAGCCTCAGGGATAATTTTTCTATTCCTTATAATTGTGATGATTTTTGCAATGGGACTCGAAAAGCTTAACATATTGCATATAGAAATTCCTTCCCTGCTCTTTATATGCTTTGTTCAAATTAGCTACAGATCTGTTAGAAAATAATACTAAATAGTTGTCTCAGGCTTATAACTTCATTCAAAATACTATGTTCTTTATATGAATATAAGCAATTGCTTCCTGTAGGAAAGTATTTGATGGCTATTCACAGAAAAAAAGGTGACAAAAATAACATTTATCAAGTGTCTGCTATGTATCAGGTTTTATATTTAAGTTTTTTAATGACATTATGAATATTTTTAAAGGTTACTTGTGAGAAATAAAGAATTTATTTGTAGCAAGAGCAGTAGGAGTGTTTTCTTTCACTTAACCTGGGTTTATAACTTGAGTTTGCCCTGTCTGGCCATATTTTAGAGAACTGGTAGATTGAACTCAAAAGAAATCTACTAGAAAGAAGAACTGAAGTGGTTGTTTTTGAGAAAAATTAATCTTAAATTAGAATGAAAGTGATTGAGAACACAGCACAGTATCAGCCCAGATATTAAACAGATTGGTGGCTATATCTTAAGTGAGAATGTTCTGAAAAAGAATGTGTGAAAACAGAAAGAGCCGTTACACAAAAAATACCTTTGAGACATTGAGAACAAAAATACCTGAATAGTATTTATATCGGCAAAGAGTGAAATGAAGAACCTTTGCACAGCCTTGAGCTCTTCTGAAATGGGTTGTGGACAGTCAAGGAACAGACACAGTCATCAGGAACCCTGGAGGCGCCCTAACTAGAGTTGCCTAAGTGCCTTGAGTGAGTGCCTACGAGCACTCCGCAGTACTTGTCTTCACTCATTTCATAAATAAACATTTTTGGTAATCTACCACATGTCACATACCATTCTAGGCACTAAAGAGAAGAGATATTAAGTCCTGATTACGCATTGTAAAGTTCAGAGTGAACATGCTCAAAGCTAGCTGGATATTCATTTGTGTGTCGACATGGTTTGATGACTCGTGTTCCGGGCTGTAAACTGATGCCGTAACACCTGGCTATAACAATTGTAGAAATATTTAATCTAAGGTCTTTCCAGATTTCCTGGAAGCACATTTATTCATAGATAGGTAGACATGGATATAAAAATCACTGTGTGGCAAAAAGATTGTCTCTGAGGCTTAAAAACTCCAGGTAAAAAAAAAAAAAAAAGCAAAAAGTATAAGTTGATCTTTTCATAAGATTTCCAACTTCACACTAAATTGTTCTGTATGCAGCAGCCATATTATACAATAGCTCAGGTTGTTACTCTATCCCTTAGCTTCCCATTATTGCTGGAAGAGATTGGCACAAACTTAGTAACTCAAACCAATACAAATTGATCACTTTACAGTTCTGGAGAACCTACATGTGAAAGGGGTTTTCTTTGCACAAAATGTCAGCAGGGTTATGTTAATTCATGGACGCTTTAGGGAACCAATTGTTTTGCTGCTTTTTTCAGCTTTTGGAAGCCTTCCTCATTCCTTCGCTAGTGATTCATGTCCATTTTCAAAGTTAGCAATAACCTGGCCAAACTTTCTCATCCTGCATCACTGTCACAATCTTCTGTGCCCTCTTCCAGTTTTAAGAACACTTATATTCTTGTTGGACCTGCTTGGATAATCCAGGATAATTTAATCGAAATATTATAGCACTTTATATTGTCTGTAGAGTTTCTTTCAGATAATCCAACAAATTTGGGTATGGGGACATGGAAGTATTTTCAAATGTTTTAAGGTCCAGTGATAAGCAGCAATAATTCCACCTGCTTCCTTAAGTCCCTTTGCCACGAAGCCTAGCATATCCACAGGTTCTGGAAGTTAGGATGTGGACCATTTTATTTTGAAGTCGGGGCCCACTGATCTGATTACCACACATATATTGCTTAGTTGGCATAGGAAGAGTTGTAACTTATTTGGCATAGAAAAGAGTTTTAGTTGAAAGTGCCATTGTGCCATTTATAACACCAAATTATCTCTTATTACTTTTCAAATTGTTTACTTAAATGAAATTACTATAAAATTTTATATTGTCTATAAAGTTTCTGTAAGATATTCCTACAGAATTTAGGGGGGATGAAATTATGTTCACGTAAGGTAAACCCTATGGGATTTGCATATAGTAATAAAAATATCAATGTATCTTCTTAAATAATACATTGATAACTTCGATTAAATTGAAGATTAGTTGATGACATACAATCATAACAAATGTTTTCTTAAAACTGGCATGTTCTAAATATTTATAATGCAGACGTCAGTTTGGATACCTTATCTCTTATTGTACACATGAAATTAAAACATTGACTTCAAACATTGTGGTAAGACTACAGCCATCCTAATATTTATTCAAATTCTTAGAAGTTGGGAGATAGAAGAAGAGAGACTGTTCATTGTGTTATGGCCACTGTGGCACTTGTCTCAAGCTTCTGCAGAAGGTGGTAATTTAGAAATTATTCCCTCATTCTTCCATTTTTTCATCATTTGTGTGTATGCTCACACATACACACAGAAATAAAAATGTACATATACACACACAAATATACACACACCTGCGCACTAAAGATTGAGAAGGGAAGAATAGTAATGGGAATGTACACAAGAACCTCTCAGCGCTCTTGGCTTATCGCATGTGATCAATTACTACTTTTATAATTTATTACAAGTTTAAAAGACCATTAAATTGATTAACAAATTGATTTTTATTTTACTCAGAAGGCTGTGTGTTAAAATGTGTGCCTTTGAAGCAAGATAAATCTGGACATAAAACCTAACTCTGCTTCTCACAGCCTCAGAATGGCTCCAAGTCCTCCCACCCCATTGCGTCCTCCTGCCCATCAGGAATCTCAGGCCAGACCCAAATCACACTACAGGCAGGTGGACACACCCGAGGGTCCATTAGCCACTGAAGCCTCCATCCCCGCATAACCTGGAGGATACTTTCCTTGTCTGCAAAATGGAACACCTCCTGTGCAGGGGTTTTCTGGAAAATAAATGAAAAGGCATATGGAAGGCGACTAACGAATATATAATTTCTGGCCTAAAGCTTCTTTGAGTTTTGCCAGAAACGTGTGGGTACTGCACGTTTATGTTGTTGTCCCAAATAATCCCATCACATATTTCTTATTATTGATAGCCATTCTAATTTGACCCGAATGTTCTATACCTCACTCTTAACAAAAAAATATAAAACCTGAAAACTCATTTTAATCCAAGTGTATTATATAAAATGAATACTTGTAGATGGTGTGAACCGAATCTAAAACCATGAAAATTATTGGAGCTGGAAGACAGAGACCAATAATGGGCCACACTATTGTTACTATTAAGATGTTTCTTGACACATACCAGCTTTGAAGCTTTTCACTTTGCCTGTCTTCCCAATTTTACAGTTTGTGCCAACATGACTAATTAAATTTCGGAGTTTTCACAAATAGCTTAGGTCTATATAACTCAAAAGAATTCTTAAGACAAATAGGACTTTGGTATCACAAACAGGACAATATGTATCCCTAACATTTTAAGATTCCTTGAGGTAATTCCTGATACCTGGAATGCTTACAGGCTAATTCCAACTCCAAAAGTGGCAAAAAGAGACGACTGTGGGAGACCATAGCTCATTGATCTACTTTTGTATCTTAAATAATCAGTAAACTATTTTAATTTTTAAAAAGGCATTCAAGTAAGACATTTATAACGTACTCTTGGTTGTTTTGAAATGTACCCTTGCATTGCACACGTTGGGTGAGATCCCACCAAATACCCTCCCTCCACTTGCCATACCCCGTCTCCTTCCCTCTCCTTTCCCCTCCTTCTTACTGAACTATATTTGTGCTTTGTCATTCATATGAATGTGTAAGTGATTATATATTGGTTTCATAATAGTATCGACTACATTGGATACTTTTTTCCCCATTCCTGAGATGCTTTGCTGGGAAGAGTATGTTCCAGCTCCATTCAGGCAAACATAGAGGATGTAAAGTCTCCATCTTTTTATGGCTGCCTAGTACTCCATGGTGTACATGTACCACAGTTTGTTGATCCATTCATGGGTTGATGGGCATTTGGGCTGCTTCCATGACTTGGTAATTGTGAATTGGGCTGCAATAAACATTCTGGTGCAAATGTCTTTTTTTTGTAAATGTCTTTTCTGGGTGGATGCCTAGTGATGGAATTACAGGATCAATTGGTAGTTCAACTTTTAGTTCTTTGAGAGTTCTCCATACTTCTTTCCAAACGGGCTGTATAGGTTTGCAATCCCACCAGCACTGTAGAAGTGTTCCCTTCTCTTCACATCCATGCCAACATCTGCAGTTTGGGGACCTGGGGGAGGGGGCTAACCTTACTGGAGTTAGGTGATGTCTTGAGGTGGTTTGATTTGCATTTCTCTGAGATGCGAATTGGAGATGATGAGCATTTGTTCATGTGTTTTTTTGCCATTCACCTGTCATCTTCAGAGAGGTTTCTATTCAAGTCTCTTGCCCACAAAGAAATGGGGTTGTTTGTTCTTTTCTTGTTGATTAATTTGAGTTCCATGTATGGTCTAGTTATCAGACCTTTGTTGGAATCATAACCTATAAAAATATTCTCCTATTCTGAAAAAAATTAAAAAAAATAAAATAAAAAGACATTCAAATATGCTTAACAATACAATATAACTTTCAACAAAACTTTTATCATAACAGAACTTGAATGTGTGCTTTGCTGTGGAAAAAAATGGGCTGATCTTTTGGTTCTGTCCAGTCAATCCCCTGTCCCTTGTACTTCTGCATGCCTGTCCCCATCCCCTCTGAGTTGGGAATGCATTGGGAGATGACATACATCTGATATATTCCCATACAAGAAACTGCCAGCAGACTTTCTAACTCACATTTTAACTGTTGAAGATGAGATTTTAAAAACCTTTTGCTTAGAACATGTTCAAATTGCAGACTGTATTTCTTATTTTTAGAAATCATTTCTTATGTTTAAAACTTTAAAAGGAAAACAAAATCCACCACCTGAGATATTGATGGTCCTCTGTGTAAATATTATCTTCTCTCCTTGCTGCCATTAAGCCAAAATAAAAGCTGTGAAAAAAAAGTGCTTGAGGGAATGTATGTTGATAAGTGATTTATCTTTGTTTCATGAAGCTACCAAACTTTACACAGAGTATCGCCTTTTTGTCTTTGTTATGAAACCTAGAGATTGTAAAATTGGAGGTGAGGGTTGTTTTTGTTGAACTTTTGATGCTGGCACAATGCTTTTGTACGCTTTTTTTTTTCATATTTTGGTGTATAAAAAATTCTGTTGTTTACTATGGGATTAGTCTTACATTTTGAGGTAAACAAAAGAATTTGTATTGCTTGATAAACTATTAGCTTGTAAATTTTAAAAAGTTTCTTTACCTCAATT
>CAUYRH010146035.1:0-20369 GCA_963574655.1 Perodicticus potto | reverse complement strand
TAGGATCACAGCTCACAGCAACCTCCAGTTCCTGGGCTCAAGCGAGTCTCTTGCCTCTGCCTCCCAAGTAGCTGGGACTACAGGCACCTGCCACAATGCCTGGCCATTTTTTTGGTTGTAGCCACCATTGTTGTTTGGCAGGCCCGGGCTAGATTCGAACCCGCCAGCTCAGGTGTACGTGGCTGGCGCCTTAGCCCGTTGAGCCACAGGCACCGAGCCTGTACCTTTTATTTGTATCCTTGGGCTATGCTGCAGGACGCTCCAGCAGGGTTGATGTGTGTTCTTCGACCTTCTCTTTTGGCTCAGTTCCAAACTGTTGGCTTTCTTGCTAAATTTCTGTCTTTTAACTCTCCTTCTGGACGGGAGCATCTGCGGAAAGCTGGCTACAGACCGCCATCTTGGCTCCTTAATGCTTTTAATATGTATGTATTATATGAATGTAACAACCATTCTTAACTATTATTTGTGCCTGATGTTTGAACATATACACACAGCAGTATGTTTGATAACACATATAAAGTGAAATTGAATAATTTTATTTGCTTAGGACACAGTGCCAGTACATGGGTGGTCTGTAAGTATTTTCATTAGTGAATATATATTGAATTTCCAATACATTTAATTCAAACAACATCTGAATGGATTTAACATAGAGTTCTGGTAGTATTAACATACAGTTATGATAAGGACTGAATCTCTACTTATCAGTTATTTATCCTTATAATTGGTTTATTACAATGTGGTTGCCCTCTTGAAACTTATAAGAGAAAAATCTGATTTTTAAATGTCCTTTGAAGGTTAAGAATAGTGAAATTCATTCTGGACTAATAAAAGATGTGTTTTAAGTCTTATACCATTTTCTTCCTCTAAAATAAAGATTTTACATATATTATAATACAGAATTTTTGTTTACATGTCCATTCATCATTTCCAACATTTTTTGAGCTAAGCACTTACTTCAAGAGATTGTGGTTGCACTGGAAATACAGAGATGACCAAGACACATAATTTCTTCCTTAAAGTAGCTCAGTCTTATAAGGAGAGAGGGATCTTACTAAATATTTGGTGGTTAACTTTATTTTTTTTTTTTTGTTTGAGACAGAGCCTCAAGCTGTCACCCTGGGTAGAGTGCTGTGGCATCACAGCTCACAGCAACCTCCAACTCCTGGGCTCAAGCGATTCTCCTGCCTCCACCTCCCAAGTAGCTGGGACTACAGGCGCCTGCCACAACGCCTGGCTATTTTTTGGTCGCAGCCATCAAATTATTGTTTGGTGGGCCTGGGCTGGATTCAAACCTACCAGCTCAGGTGTATGTGGATGGCGCCTTAGCTGCTTGAGCCATAGGCGTTGAGCCTGGTTAACCTTATTTTAAAAACTATATGTGGCGGGTGAGGTGGTTCGCACCTGTAATCCTAAACTGGGGGAGAAGGGGAGGCTGAAGTGGGAGGATCCCTTGAGCTCAGATGTTTGAGACCTTGTTTCTATTAAAATTAGAAAAAAATTACGCATCATGGCACATGTCTGTAGTCCCAGGTACTTGGAAGGCTGAGGTAGGAAGATCGCTTGAGTGTGGGAGTTTTAGGTTGCAGCGATCTGTGATGAGGGCACTATACTCTACCTAGGGTAATAAAAGGAGTCTCTCAAAGCAAACAAAACAATCCCCCACCAAACCTTCTATACAGATTATTGCTTCACGACACACTGTAACAAGAATGAGAGAAGACTGGGTACAGTGAATCAGACTCAGCACTTTGGGAGGCTGAGCAGGGTGACTGCTTGAGGTCAGGAGTTGGAGATCAGCCTCAGCTGACCAACATAGCAAGACCCAGTTGCTGCAAAAAATAAAAAATAGGCCAGGTGTAGTGGCACATGCCTGTAGTCCCAGGTACTCAGGAGGCTGAGGTGGGAGGCGGTTTGAGCCCAGACATTCAAGGTTACAGTGAGGCAAAGTGAGCTGTGATCCCACTATTGTACTCCACCCTGGGAGACAGAGTAACATCCTGTCTGTAAAAAAAAAAAAAAAAAATTATTTATTTTTATATATATATATATATAATATCTACATAAAAATAAAATGTTTATGGGATCTAAAAATAGCCACAAATACCAAAAGCAGTTTTAAATGGTATTTGAGTCATTGAATATAATACTATTTTTTGTAATCCTGTTAGTTTGTTTTGTTCTTTCTAAGTAATTACTGTTATTTGGTTGTTGTAGAAGCAAAGTCTAATTATGACTTTTTTTCCTTGAAGGCTGTTAAAAGAAAGTCTGGGTGGAAATTCAAAAACTGCAATGATTGCTACAATTAGTCCTGCCGCCAGCAACATAGAAGAAACATTGAGCACACTTAGATACGCTAGCCAAGCCCGTTTGATAGTCAATGTCGCCAAAGTAAATGAAGATACGAGTGCTAAGTTAATTAGAGGTGAATATTTTTCTCAGAATTTAAAATTTAGTTTGCTGCAGTGTAGACTCAAATATTAACTCCAGTCTTAAAATATGATTTTTAAGGAAACCAAAGATTTTTATTTCTATTTTTTATTATCTATTTTTAATAGATTCTAGTTATCCTACAGTGACGGAAGATGATAGGTAGGATAGTGGGAAAGAGAACAAGTAATAAGAGAGAAAACTATCAGAAAAAGAGCAAGCACAGTGTTGGTAAAGGGGAAACAGCATGCATAAAGATTTACAGACTGAGTCATAGATGTGTGCAGCAAAATACCAATACAATTATTATTATTATTTTTTTTTTTTGCAGTTTTTGGCTGGGTTTGAACCTACCATCTCTAGCATATGGGGCTGGCGCCCTACTCACTGAGCCATAGGCACCGCCCTAATTATTTATTATTTTTCTCTTAAGTCCTTTCCTCCATTGTCATTTTATTTATTTAGTTCATTCTTACTTTACTTAGTTCATTGATCCAAAAGCTGTTTGAGCTTGAGTTTTTAGCATAGGCCTAACTTGATTTATGCTAAATACAGCTTTCCGCTTACCTCTCGATAATCATCCATTTAGGATAACTTTAATATATGCAAGGAATCTTGATATGTATGATTTTATCTTTAACAATATGGCACTATTTTCTCTTCATACCCCTTTGTCCTGGAGCCCTTTTTTTTTTTTTTAGCAGCAGAAGGTGATAGACACTTTAGAGGTGTGAGAGCAGAATCTGTTTTCTCCGTCTTGGTCCAGCCTTTCCCTTTTGTATACCTTCTATGTTACAAATGGGACTGTTTTCTTTAAAGAACAAGTATTCTGAATTCCAGCTTGAAAATTTTTGATCATTAACCTACATGTCTATATGAGTGAGATTATTATTTTTTTTTTTTGAGACAGAGTCTCAAGCTGTTGCCCTCCACAATGCCTGACTATTTTTTTGTTGCAGTTGTCATTCTTTTAGCTCGCCCAGGCTGGGTTCAAACCTGCCAGACTGGGTGTATGTGGCTGGTGCCCTACCCACTGAGCTACGGGAGCTGCCACGTATGAATGAGATTTACCTGTGACAATCCCAGTTCATGTCTGTTGTCTTAATGTAATAATCTCTCAAAACTGTTCTACTGTGGACAATATGTTATGGGGCCATTCTACTTAAGAAGGGGGAATGATCATTAGTATGGGAGTACTTTTTCAGGTTAAGGCATTTAGACCTTAACCTGAAAAAAAGTCTAAAAGTAAAGTAAAAAAAAAAAATCTATAAATAAAGTAAATCAAATGTCGCCAAATATTCTATTTAGTAATACTATATTTAAAACTTCAAATGAAATGGAAGATTGGAGGATTACTATTATGGGAATTATTATATGTTAAAAATGCTGTTAATCATGTATATTTTTGTACATCTTCAGAATTGAAAGCAGAAATTGAAAAGTTAAAAGCTGCTCAGAGAAATATTTGGAACATTGACCCTGAACGATATAGGCTCTGTCGGCAAGAAATAACATCTCTAAGAATGAAGCTGCATCAACAAGAGAGAGACATGGCAGAAATGCAGAGGTGGAATGTGGTTAATATTTTAAATATTAAATGTGTTGCTGTGGAATCATAGAGCTAGCAGGGGTTATAAGAGGATAGTAAGTCTATCTTTTTCCCTGTCATATGAATTGAGCAACCCAATTCCAGATTAATTCATATTTTAAATATTACAAAGTAGTTCCCTAATTCTCATTGATTTTCTCTTGGTTCTCATTCTTATATATCCAGATGTTTTTTAATTCTGTTATTTGTTTGTCTTTGGGTAGAGTTTGGAAAGAAAAGTTCGAACAAGCTGAAAAAAGAAAACTTCAAGAAACAAAGGAGTTACAGGTATCATTTCAACTTTCTAAACAGATTTGAAAATAAAGGAAACATGACGATAAATAAATTCTGCTAGTATGCCAGTTATGTACATTTTACTTTTTAAAATGCTTACTATTTATTAACTCTATAGAAAGCAATTCCATATGGAGAATTAATACAAAGAAATGTTAAGATCAAGATTGTGATCACATAGAGCCCATTAACCAGTTGGAAACTTAAAATATAAACAAACTATCTTGTTATATTCACTTTGATCCCAAAAATATTTATTAAATGTTTATGTTGTGCCAGAAACAGGGAGGGCCAAAGAGATTAAATATAGTTTCATCCCTTAGAGATTTTGAGATCCAGAGGGAGGTTTATAAATTCAATAAGTAAAAGACTCAAATGCAGTGTGATTTGTTTAGTTTGACACTAAATGAAACTACCATTTTTGTAGGTACAAAAATGTTGAACACTGGCAGTTTCATGTGGTTCAACATAACGCAATGAAAGTATGAAAAAGGTAGAGAAGCATGAGAAAGGAGGAAATAATTAACCTTGGGGAAACTTGTCATCAAGGAAGGCATTAAAGAGGAAGACAACTAAGCAGAGTTTTATACAACGAACAGGAATTTGCTAGGCTAACAAAGGCAGAATTTGCTAAGCAGAGAAATACCAAGTGCCAAGGCATGGAGGCACAACACAGTTGGGATGTCTAAAGAATTAAGTTTTGTGTGGTTGGAAATTAAAGTTGGTGACAGATTAGACCAGAGAGAAATGCAAGATTCATATTGTGACATAGTGAGGAACTTGAACTTAGGTGATTGGAAGCCTCTAAAGGTTTTTAATCGAAGAGGAGGGACATCAACAGACTTCTGGGTTTTTAAAATTTTTATTTTATTTATTTTTATTTTTTTGAGATAGAGTCTCACTCTGTTGCCTAGGGTAGAGTGCCATGGTGTCATAACTCACAGTAACCTCAAACTCCTGGGCTAAAGAGATCCTCTTGCCTCAGCCTTCCAAGTAGCTGGGACTACAGGCATGCTCCACAATGCCCGACTAATTTTTCTATTTTTTTGGTAGAGAAGGGAGTCTCACTCTTGCTCAGGCTAGTCTTAAACTCCCGAGCTCAAACGAACCAATTGCGTCGTCCTCCCAGAGTGTGAAAATTACAGGTTTGAGCCACTGCACCAGGCCTAGACTTCTGTTGTGAACAGAATCTAATGGTAATAGTTTGAAAGATGGATTTGAGAGAGGAAAGGTATTTATTTAAAAAGCTGTTGCTGTGGTTAAGGTAAGAATTGATGAGAGCTTGGAGCATGGCAGTGATAATAGAAATGAATAGTGGAGGAGTTGGATTTAAGAAATAGAAAGGTGAAATTGATAGGGTTGGGAGTTTTTATTTCAGATGTGGTTGTGGAGAGAAATGGAAGAGTTAAGAATAACTCCTAGGTTTTTAGCAATGTATGCATTTTGTTGTGCAATTGTAAGGTCACTGAGGCGAAGAAAGAAGCCAGATGGCAGTGGGTTGAGGAATGACTAAGAGTTAAGGAACTAGAGCCACACTGAAGGACGTTTTCAAAGTGAGATTTGTAGAAGTCAGGGCAGGGGAGCTTTAGGTTTGAGAGAACATTTGGTTTTCTGGTTTGTTTTTGTTTCTTTAAAGGATAGAACATTTTTTTAGAGAAATCAGATTCCTTAATGGAGTGAAATCTAAAGGATGTTGGAGAGGATGAATCAAGAGCAAAGGAAGTGGGTGCAGAAGAAATACTTCAAATGAGTTGAGGGGGGAGTGCTGTAAGAATTCAGAAGGTGGAAAAATTCCTTGGGGATGGCCAGTCCTACTTCGCAGAGGAGGTGGGATTTAAGTTGAGTGTTGAGCCTTCTAGAATGGGAAAGTTGTATAAGTAAAGATGGAAAAACTTTAAGGTGTCCTCAGAAAAGGGTGTGTGGGGCATCACCTGTGGCTCAGTGAGTAGGGCGCCTGCCCCATATACTGAGGGTGGTGGGTTTGAACCCGGCCCCGGCCAAACTGCAACAACAACAACAAAAAATAGCCGGGCATTGTGGGGTGGGGGCAGGGGGGTGGCACTTGTAGTTCCAGCTACTCAGGAGGCTGAGGCAAGAGAATCACCTAAGCCCAGGAGTTGGAGGTTCTGTGAGCTGTGATGCCATGACACTCTACTGAGGGTGATAAAGTGAGACTCTGTCTCTAAAAAAAATACTTTAAAAATAAAAAAAGAAAAGGGTGTGTGGATCAATTTTTTTGGAACAAGCTGTCACAGGAAATGAAATGATAAAGATATGCTATGATTAGTTTATGAAGAGCTTGATTTCTAGGCCAGAGAAATTCAGTTTTGTTTTATAGGAATTGAGAAGCCACTGAATGTTTGACCAGGAAATTAACATTTTGAGAATACCCCTGAAGAGAATTAATCTGGTAGAGGATGTGAAATGGATTGAAAATAGAAGTTGTTGACAGGGCAATCAGGAGGCTGCTGCAGTACTTCCTGTGTGAGTTGATAGGGACCTGAACTAAGATGATGGCAATGAAGATGCAGCAAAAGGAATTGATCCAGTCTGAAGATAATCAGCCATAATTTAGTGATGATGAATTGGTGTATAAGTGGTCTGAGGATGTTGAAGGACAGAGAAAGATCAACGTAACTCTAGGAGTCTAAGAGTTTGATGATAGCAGTCATGGGGGAAGCCACAAGGAGAGATTCTAAGAACTTTTAACTTATTGAGTTTACATAGAATGATTCTAATGTTTAACATAGACCATTCATTTTTAGGTGAATTGAAGTATTTCATGTTGTGGTTAAGGTTAGTTTTTTCTTCTTATTTCCTATCCAGAAAGCAGGAATTACATTTCAAATGGACAATCACTTGCCAAACCTCGTTAATCTCAATGAAGATCCACAACTATCAGAGATGCTACTATATATGATAAAAGAAGGAACTACTACAGTTGGGAAGTATAAACCTGACTCAAGCCATGATATTCAGTTATCTGGGGTGCTGATTGCTGATGATCATTGGTATGTTAATCTTCTTTTTAAAAAAAAAAACACCTGTTCATTTTCGGTAGGCATTCCTATTTTGCTAATATGTGGTTTCTTTCATGTGAGACGTTCATTTATACTGATTCTTTGATGCAATTCTTCAAACTCATCTTTTAATCAGGAGAAACACAAATTCTGAGTATTTTATAAGGACCATAGATCAGTTACTCTCAATATAAGATACAATATAATGCTGTCAATATTGTTTGGTGTTTCAATCTTTTGATTGAAGGATAATTTCTTTTCTTGGAATTAGAATGATGGGCATAAAAGTAAATTTCTAGCTATCTTATATGGCAGGATTTTTGGTTAGATTGACAAATTTAAAAATCTTGACTGTGAATTTTGTTCACATGAATGGAATGAAATTTGTGTATATTCTTGAGATGATAGTATATATAAATGTTTTTGGCTCTGCCTGTGTTTTCAAGACTTATCCATGTTAATTTTGTTTCATTTTCACTGCTACAAAATATCCCATAGTATGAATTTATCTCTTATTCTGTATTAAAATCTACCTACTTTGTTGATAGACGTTTGGGTTGTTTGTAATTTTTTGTTTCCATAATATTGCTGTGAGTATTCTTGTACATGTCTCCTGGTACAAATATGAAGAATTTATCAAGATTAGTTTCCTAAGTGGTAAGCTGAGATACTAACCCTAAGAGCTCTTAGGGCAGCTGGTAGCAACTTGGGAGGCTTGAGCTGCCAGATCATATGTGATAATCTTCTATATAATAATAATTTTTAAAGTTTAGGAAGCACTCTTAAATTTTGTGTATAAGATTAGACATATTTGGTTGAAGGATTCTGATTCTTCAGAATTTTTTAACTTTAGTAGGTAATTTCAAGTTGTTTTCTAAAATGATTATTGATTTCTGTTCTCATTACTATTGAGGGTACTTATTACTGCACATCTTTGCTAACACTTAGTACTATCAGATTTTAATTTATGCCGATCTGGTGAACATAAAATAGTATCTTATTATGGATTCATTTTGCATTTTTTTGATTAATAATGAGGCTGAACATCTTTGCATGTAGCCATTGGCCATTTTTGTTTACTCTTACATGACTTGTCTGTTCATGACTTTTATTCACTTTCAATTGAACTGTTTGTTTTTTTCTTAATAATTTGCAGGTGTTCTTTATACTATATTCTGGTTGCCAATCCTTTGTGGGGTTTATATGTATAGCTCATCTTTTCACGCTCTGTGGTAACTTTTGATTGATTAAGGTTCTTAACTTTATTGTAGTAAACTGGCATTAATCTTTTCCTTTATGACTATTTTTGTGTCTTGTTTAAGAAAGAATATTCTACAGTCTATATAGAGATGTAGGTGTTTTCTTAATTTTCTTCTAGATCAGTAGTTCTCAACCTTCCTAATGCCATGACCCTTTAATACAGTTCCTCATGTTGTGGTGACCCCCAACCATACAGTTATTTTCATTGCTACTTCATAACCATAAGTTTGCTACTGTTATGAACCGTAATGTAAATATCTGATATGCAGGATGTATTTAGGTGACCCCTGTGAAAGGGTGGTTCAACCTCCAGAGGGGTCGCAACCGACAGGTTGAAAACTGCTGTTCTAGATGTTTTGAAGTTTTACTTTTACCTTTAATCCTCAAAGTAGTTAAGAATTTTTTATCTTGTGTGAATCACTGATAAATTCATTTATTTCTGGCTTGGCGCCTGTGGCTCAAGTGGCTAAGGCGCCAGCCACATACACCTGAGCTGGCGGGTTTGAATCCAGCCTGGGCCCAGCAAACAACAATGACAGCTGCAACCAGAAAAATAGCCAGGCGTTGTGGCGGGCGCCTGAAGTTCCAGCTACTTGGAAGGCAGAGGCAAGAGAATCGCTTGAGCCCAGGAGTTGGAGGTTGCTGTGAGCTGTGATGCCACGGCACTCTACCCAGAGTGATAGCTTGAGGCTCTGTCTCATAAAGAAAAAAATTCATTTATTTCTGTATGAATAACCAGTTCTCCCAGTACCATATATTAAATAGTTAATTGCTTTTTTTATGATCTGGAATGTTCCTACAAAAAATTTCTAAAAATATGAGAATTTCTTTCTTTTCACTAAGACCTGATAGTCTTAATTACTTAACCTTCGTAGAAAGTCTTTATATCTGGTAGGATAAATCCTCTTGTTCTTTAGTTCCTTTTGCTCTTTTATTCCTTAATTGTTTCTTTAATAAATAAATATAGTGTTGGCTCAGCGCCTGTGGCTCAACGGGCTAAGGCGCCAGCCATGTACACCTGAGCTGAAGGGTTCGAATCCAGCCTGGGCCCGCCAAACAACAATGACGGCTGCAACCAAAAAATGGCCGGGCGTTGTGGTGGGCACCTGTAGTCCCAGCTACTTGGGAGGTGGAGGGAAGAGACTCGCTTGAGCCCAGGAATTGGAGGTTGCTGTGAGCTGTGATGCCACGGCACTCTATCCAGGGTGACAGCTTGAGGCTCTGTCTCAAAAAGAAAAAAAAAAAAAGAAAAAATAAATAAATATAGTGTTATGTATACCAGCGGCATAGATATAGAACATGCTTTCAAGTAGTGAAGAGTCCAGTAGGGGACTAGGAAGCTCCCTGTTTTCCTTGAACTTGTATTTTCCCTTTAAAAATATTAGTTATTGTTCGTCTTATTCACTAGACTATGAACCTTGTGAGAACTTGTTTCATGTCTGTTTACACATATTTGGCTCTTGGGGGCTGAATGAACAAAGGAATTTGAGTACTTATTAATGTTTATTAAGTGTTAGATGAGTATTACATACTTAGTACTTAAAAGTAAAGAGAAGGAAAAGCTTCTTGAAGACTCAAGCATTTAAATTGAGCCTTGAAGGATGGTAGAAACAAGGAAAGAATGTTCTATGTCAAAAGAATGACTCAATAGCCGGGTGTTGTGGCGGGCGCCTGTAGTCCCAGCTACTCGGGAGGCTGAGGCAAGAGAATCGCCTAAGCCCAGGAGTTGGAGGTTGCTGTGAGCTGTGTGATGCCACGGCACTCTACCTAGGGGCAAGAAAGTGAGACTCTGTCTGTACAAAAATAAATAAATAAAATAAATAAATAAAGAATGACTCAAAGAAAGGAGGGAATCTAATATTAGGCAAATTCAGGGTACTGATAATGATAGTTGGCGAGGTGTCGTTCTTAGGGGGCAATAGTGGCAGATGAGGAAGATTGGTGGTTGAACCAGATTGTGGAGGGTTCAAAATAGTAGGCTGTGGAATTTTGATAATAAAGTAGGCAGAAATAGAGTGAAAGGATCAGAACAAGAAGACATTGGGTAATCCTTCATCTGGTTAAAACACTAAACTGGTGAAAACTGGTGAGAAGAGAGATATATTGCCTAAGGGTAAACTATTTTTTCCAGATACTTTTTTCTAGGTGCTTTAATTGAATTATTATTCTCTAATTACAGATCTTGGAACCTCATAAACAGCTAGACATCTTTGGTTAGGACTCAGCTTTTGCTGTAGTTTTTTCTTTTTTTTTAATCCAGTTAATCCAAAGATGAATTGGACTTTGGGGTTTCTTTCCTATTGTCTGAATAAAAAGACTCAAAGGAATATGTAGCATTTATTGCTGTCCACAGTATCATCTTATTACTTTTCCACAGTATCATCTTACAGTCAGGGTCTACTAAGGTCTACATAACTAAGGGGTGTGCTTTATCATGCCTTTCTTTCCTCTGTGGTACTCCGCTTTTTTTTTGAGACAGAGTCTCACTATGTCACCCTTGGTAGAGTGCCGTGGTGTCACAGTTCACAGCAACCTCTAACTCTTGGGCTTACGTGATTCTCTTGCCTCAGCCTCCCAAGTATCTAACTGGGTCTTCAGGCACCTACCACAACGCCCAGCTATTTTTTTGTTGTAGTTGTCATTGTTGTTTAGCAGGCCTATTCCAGGTTCAAACCCATCAGCCCTGGTACATGTGGCTGGCACCCTAACCACTGAGCTACAGGCACTGAACCAGTACTCTGCTTTTCATGAGGGTAAAAATGTTTCATGTTCTTTCCATTATTAAAGCTCATTTATAAAATCAGAAACTGAGAAAAAAATTTTACAAGCACTTAAGACTGTTCCTTTTATAGGAAACTATTATCAATATTTTAGTGGGTTTTTTTCCTTGAAATTTGTTTTCATTTTTTTTTTATTTTGGGGGAAGGGCTTTTTTGTTTGTTTGTTTAAAGAAGTTATAATCAAAGGAAATATAATTAATTTTTTTTCCACCACTGGTGGATAGAATTGCTAGAGAGGCCAGACTTTTTTCACCATAGTTCAAAATTTATTTTAAGGAATATAAAATAATTTTAAGTTACTTTTATGTATTTTTTTTTTTTTTTTATAATTTCTCTCTTTTTTGGCTGGGGCTAGGTTTGAACCCACCACCTCCGGCAAATGGGTACGATGCCCTACTCCTTTGAGCCACAGGCGCCGCCCCACTTTTATGTATTGATATGAACCTTGACACCAAAGGAATAACCCAAGCAGGATTATCCCATTTTACCTTTTTCTTACTTTTTAGTGTGTCCTATGATTGTAATAGTGTGCTTCTTATTTTGACAGTTCACTTAAAAATTTTGGTGGGACAGTGAGTATCACACCAGTTGGAGAAGCAAAGACATACGTAAATGGAAAATGTATTATGGAACCCACAGTATTACATCATGTAAGTTGATGGATGCCACAATATAAGAATCTATTTTGATTTGGGGCAAGTCATTTGATTTCTCTGTGTCTCAGTTTTCTCCTCTGTAAGTTAAGGGAGTTGAACTAGATTAAGGACTTTTCCATTTTAAAAATTCTTTTTCCCATTAATTGCCTTCCTTTGTACAAGTATAAAATTTATGTTATTATGAACTAGCACTTGAAGAACTGACCACTGACAGCATTCTTATATGACCTGTGAGGAGCAGGGCTTTGGAATTAGTCCAGAGTTGAAACCCTGGTTCTACCATTTACTAGGTGACTTTTGGCAAGTTATTTAACTAGTTGATTGAATAATATTACCCAAGTCAGGACACTTTTGAGAGCATTATTAATAATTACAACAGGTGGGCGGCGCCTGTGGCTCAGTGAGTAGGGCACCAGCCCTATATATCAAGGGTGGTGGGTTTGAACCCGGCCCCGGCCAAACTGCAACAAAAAATTAGCTGGGTGTTTTGGTGGGCACCTGTAGTCCCAGCTACTCAGGAGCCTGAGGCAAGAGAATTGCCTAAGGTCAAGAGCTGGAGGTTGCTGTGAGCTGTGACGCCACGGCATTCTGCCGACGGCAGCAAAGTGAGACTCTGTCTAAAAAAAAAAATAATAATAATTATAACAGAAGAATGGACATTAACCAATATGTTGCAAGCAAACTTACACATATCATCACTCGCTATATCTTAGCTTTCCAGAATAGTGGAGGATTAAATGAAATAGTGATTTGTGTATAGTCCTTAGAAATGTATCTGCAAATAGTAAGTAAATTATTAAAGCTTTGTGCTCTTTAGTTTCCTCATTCCTAAAATTGGGATAATAATATGTATCTTATTTGTGACACATAGATGAGATAATACACGGTCGTGCACCATATAATGATGTTTCGGTCAATTATGGACCACATACATAACAGTGGTTGCATAAGATTATAATATCATATTTTTACTGCACCTTTTCTGTATTCAGATACATAAATCTTTGCGTTTGTATTATAATTGTGTATGGAATTCAGTACAGCAACATGTTGTACAGCTTTGTAGCCTAAAAGCAATAGGCTATAGTGTAGTGTAGGTTTAGAGTAGGCTATACTATCTAAGTTTGTATAAGTATAAGCTGGAATTTGTACATATAAGGTCAATTAAGTTCGAGAACTCATCCTAGAAAAAGTGCTACATACCTTATTGCTGAATGTCACTTATAGTCACTTTTGAAATACTCCTCTTGGGAAGCTATGCACTGACACCAGTGCACAGTTCCCCTTCAAAGCACTTTTTCTAGGATGAGTTTGCTAACTTAATTGTCAGACCTCATAAGAGTTCCAAAATTGCTTTGAAGGGTGGACTAGGTGCTAGCATCAGTGCCTCGCTTTCCAAGGGGTATACTCGAAGGTGATTGCAGTGATGCTCAGCAATAAGGTATGTAGCACTTTTTCTAGGATGAATTTGAGAACTTAATTGTCTGACCTTTTATGATTATATGTAAAGTGCTTAACATAGTGTTTGACATATAGAAAGTAATAAATGTTAGTTGCTGTGATTTTTATGTTTATCATTAGTAATATTAGAGTATTCTGAGCACAATTATTTTCCACATGTAATTTTGGATCACATTTACCTCAAGAAGTAACTTTTTGTGTGTATTTTAGGGTGATCGGGTAATTCTTGGTGGAGACCATTATTTTAGATTTAATCATCCAGTAGAAGTCCAGAAAGGGAAAAGACCATCCAGTAGAGATACTCTTATAAGTGAAGGTCCAAAAGACTTTGAATTTGCAAAAAATGAGTTGCTCATGGCACAGAGATCACAGTAAGTATTATTGTGGATGTGAAAATAGTAAGCATATGGGAGAGGTCTGGAACACTGAGTTAATCACATTGTGCTAGTCCCTAGGAATTAGCTCTGGGTGCTGGTTTCTAGTGATGTGATTTGTTATCTTGGTACATCCATTCATTCCGCAAACAATTACGGTGCGTCTGTTATGTGTCTGTCACTGTACCAAGCACCACCTCGTCTATCCTTCAAAGCAATTTTGGAAGGGATAAGAGGAATAATAATGACAATTTAGCTCCTATGCTAAAGGAATTCATCATCTTATGGGACTGACAGGCAGACATCTATGACAGTGCTCTGACAGTGCTCTGACACTGCTCTGTATAGTGTAGAAGCTTATGGGGTGACACTTGGCCCCCCACAGTGATCAGCAAAGGCTGGTGGGTGAAAAGCTGTCTCCTTGAGCAGAGTCCCAAGAGACTATTAGAAGTTAGCCAGAGGAAGACTAAGGAAGTGTACTTTTGTTTTTCCTTTTCTTATTTTGTCCCAATTCATGCAATAGTGTAGTAGTTCTGGCTTAAGCAGTATCCTTCTTGTAAACTAAGTGCTAAAATCTACATAAACAAAATGCTAAATAGTTTAGACTTTATCCTAAAGGATAAGGGAACCATTAAAAAAATTTACATAGAAATGAGACTCTCATGATCAGAATCACATTTTTAGAGAGATCACCATGACCCAAGTCTAGAGAATGGAGTAGTAGTAGAGCAAGGTTACAGGCTGCAAATGCAGCTAAGCAGCTATTGAAGTGAGATAAAAATAGTATGGTTAGGCAGGAGAGAAATATAAAGGAGATAAAATTAACAAGCCTTGAAGACTAAAGAGAATGAGGGAGGAGGAATCACGCTTTGTCACTTTTAAAAAAGCCCAAAATTGTTTTTGGCCTTTTTTTTTTTTTTTTTTTTTTTTTTTTGAGACAGCCTCAAGCTGTCACCCCTGGATAGTCCTGTGTCATCACAGCTCACAGCAACCTCCAATTCCTGGGTTCAAGCGAGTCTCCTGCCTCCGCCTCCCAAGCAGCTGGGATTACAGGCACCTGCCACAATGCCTGGCTATTTTTTTTTGCAGCCATCATTGTTTGGTGGGTCCAGGCTGGATTCGAATCCACCAGCTCAGGTGTACGTGGCTGGCGCCTTAGCCCATTGAGCCACAGGTGCCAAGCCTTGGCCTCTTTTTTAAAAAAAAATTTTTTTAATTTTTTTTTTGAGACAGAGTCTCATTATGTGGGCCCTCAGTAGAGTGCTGTGGTGTCATAGCTCATAGCAACCTCAAACTCTTGGGCTTAAACCATTCTCTTGCCTCAGACTCCCAAGTAACTCGGACTACATGTGTCCACCACAATACCCAGCTATTTTTTTTGTTGTTGTTGCAGTTGTCATTGTTGTTTAGTAGGCCCTGGCTGGATTCGAACCCATCTACCTTAGTGTATGTGGTTGGTGCCCTAATCACTGAGCTATGGGTGCTGAGCCTTAAAAACTTTTTTTATTGTAGAACAATATATGTAGCATAAAACTTACCATTTTAGCCGTTTTTAAGTGTATAGTTCAATGGCATGAAGTACCTTCACAATGCTGTGCAACTGTGCAACCATCACCACTATCTCCAGAAAGTTTTCATCATCCCAAATTGAAACTCTGTGTTCATTAAACAGTAACACTCATTCTGCTTTCTTCCTGGCCCTGCTAACCACTGGCCCTTTTTCTTTTGCCATTCATATTCTTTTTTTCCAGTAAAATTGTGAGTGGAAATTTCTATATAGTACAATTGCTAATGCTTTCATTTTGGGGGGAAGAAAGAAGCTTTTTAGTTTTCTATAATCATTGATGCTTTTTCTCTTGCATATTGAGAAGTAACACATTGACAAGTAAGCTAATTTTGACTTATCAAAATATCAAGTTATCATAAATGGTTGAATATATGTGATACAATCTCTGATTTATCAGCTCTTACATGTTTTTAGCATCATTTCAGTATTTTCCTAATCTATGATATAAACATAAACTAAAAGTTATTCATATATGAAGTATAATTTTTGCCCTAACAGTTGCTAGTTTAACATAAAATACCTGTATTTTGTGTTTACTCTAATATTCACTGCAGTGTTTAATATGCCGTCATATTTTAATATATTTTTCTTAAGCATTTGAAAAGTATATTTAAATATTAGGTATCTAATAGTAACTAAGTTAGAAATAAGCACACTTTCATCCCCTTTTTGTGCATGTAAACAATTTCAGAGCCACTGAAAATTCTAATAACACTGTTGGTTGTAAGAATGTAAGAAATGAAGTTTTAAGGCTTAAATTTTTGTTCAATGGAAAACATTTTAATATGATTAGGAACTGTTATGGTATAGAAAGAATTCTTAACATGTAAATATCTTACTACTTTCTAGACTTGAAGCAGAAATAAAAGAGGCACAGTTGAAAGCAAAGGAAGAAATGATGCAAGGAATCCAAATTGCAAAAGAAATGGCTCAACAAGAGCTTTCTTCTCAAAAAGCTGCATATGAGAGCAAAATAAAAGCACTGGAAGCAGAACTGGTAAAAGGCAGACTGGGTTCTTTTTTCCTTCCTTGCAGTATATTCCAAGTGATTGAGTTGGCTGCAAAATTGCTCATGTCCCTGTAGGGAACTGGGGGAATATTGGAGATTAGAAAGTCAAAGCCATAGTGAATCTTGGCCCTGTTTAATTTTACTTTAGGAAATAAGTTGTTAGTAGACAATGGCTACTAGAAGAAGAAAATTAGACTTCTATCGCCCAGCCACTTCAGTTGTGAGTCTCTGCATGGTCTACTGGATATTTTGTGTTGTCAGAAACCCATTTGGGAGAAGAATACTCTAAAAAGTTTGACTAGTAGTATTTATCTTTAGTTACATTAGTTAACCTGAATGAAGTGGAGAAGCTATCAGGGAGCTTACCTATTAGTAAGTTATTTCTTGTACATTGATTAAAGAAAGGGACTTGTACTATTTTATAAGAAAGCTCTGATTTTTTTTCTGAGATTTTTTTATTCTTTAAAGAAAGAAGAGTCTCAAAGGAAGAAAATGCAGGAAATAAATAACGAAAAGGCTAATCACAAAATTGAGGAATTAGAAAAGGCAAAGCAGCATCTTGAACAGGAAATATATGTCAACAAAAAGCGATTACAAATGGAGACTTTGGCTACAAAGCAGGTAACTTCTTTTTATAGCTATTTTGCTGTATTCTGAGGAAAAGCTGGATTTTTTTCTTTTTAAAGAGGTTATGGTATTTTTCTTTTTTATTTGAGACAGAGTCTCACTTTGTCACCCTGGGTAGAGTGCTGTGGTGTCACAGCTCACAGCAACCTCAAACTCTTGGGCTCAAGTGATCCTTTTACCTCAGCCTCCTGAGTAGCTGGGACTACAGGCACCTGCCACAACATACAGCTATTTTTAGAGATGAGGTCTCATTCTGGCTCAGGCTGATTGTGAACTCTTGAGCTCAAACAATCCATTTGCCTCGGCCTCCCAGAGTGCTAGGATTATAGGTGTGAGCCACCACGCCCAGCCAGAGGTTATGGTATTTTGACAAAAGAAAGCCAATTGCAGGTTTGTAGGTGAGAATGATTCTTCTTACCTAAAAGTTTATGTCCTGGTAGTGCCCACATATATCATCATATAGAGATTTTGAGAGAGAGCTCTTATATCCAGCTAGTTTCACTCTTGTTTTCTCTTGTTATGTGCGGGCACAAGTGAGAGTACTTAAGGGAACAGTCATATCTTGATATGCTTGCATTGCTAGTAATAATGATTTAATAAACTTAAAACCAGTGTTCAGGTATTAGTTATAAGTAGGTTAGTAATTGAATTAAGAAAATGATTGCAGAGAATGGGCCAAGGAAAAGTGAAACAGGAGAGAGGTGGATTCGGAGAGTCCTGAACCCAGTGCAAAATGCGCTGCTGGAGGCCTGATGCCTTTGAAACTCAAGAAGCGTCTTGCTAAAATTTCACCCCTCCCCCAGTGTGACTCTGGGGTGCAGAAGTGTCTTAAGTAGGTGAGACTCACCAGGACAGGCAGGGCTACTCTCTCTGAGAGAGAGAGTGCTTTTATAAGGGGTAGAGTATGCAGAATGTGTAAATTTTGTTAAAGATGTCAAGATTTGCTCTGGACCAGATAAGGAGATAAAATGTCTCTTTCCTGTCATTTTTTTTGAGACAGAGTTTCACTTTGTCACTCTTGGTAGAGTGCTGTAGCATAGCTCAAAGGAACCTCAAACTCCTGGTCTTAAGAGATTCTCTTGCTTCAGCTTCCCAAGTAGCTGGGACTACAGGTGCCCGCCACAACGCCTGGCTAATTTAGAGATGAGGTCTTGCTCTGGCTCAGGCTAGTGTCAAACCTGTGAGCTCAAGCAATCCACCCACCTCTGCCTCCCACATGCTGGGATTACAGGTGTGAGCCACTGTGCCCAGCCCCAAAATAAACCTTTTCTTCTGTCACCTTGGTATGACCAGAAGCGTCTGTCTGAGCAAAAAGCTTCTTGAGTATTGTTACTCCTGTGATTTGTGTTTTGGCCTAATTGGGGGTCTTCTCTGACGTCTTGCTCTTGGACTGTTTTGATGGTTCTGTGTTCTGTTTGTGTTAAAGATATAAATACCTTAGAGCAATAAAAGTAAAAAGTAAGTTCATCCAGTTAACATAGTTATTAATAAAATAGTTTAGTTAGAAAAGTGCAAGTGCAGTAAGGACCATAATGTAATTGTTTGCCTTTCCCTTATGAGATTTATGATTAAAACAATGTTGTATGAAATAAAAATGGAGGGCAGCACCTGTGGCTCAGTGGGTAGTGCACCGGCTCCATATACCGAGGGTGGTGGGTTCAGGGCCCTGGCCAAACTGGAACAAAAAATAGCTGGGTGTTGTGACGGGTGCCTGTAGTCTCAGCTACTCGGGAGGCTGAGGCAAGAGAATTGCCTAATCCCTGGAGTTGGAGATTGCTGTGAGCTGTGATGCCCCGGCACTCTACCGAAGGTGATAAAGTAAGACTCTGTCTCTAAAAAAAAAGGAAAGAAAGTGATTACACAAAGTGTAATCCCAGAGTACTGGTACTCTGATAAAGTGACAGAAAGAAAAATGGAGCTAGCCTGGAACAAGACACTGCATGTGTATTAAGCCTCATGAAGAAGAGCATGCAGACCTCCTGGCCCAGCTGCTTCTTTTTTTTTGAGACAGAGCCTCAAGCTGTCACCCTGGATAGAGTGCCGTGGCATCACAGCTCACAGCAACCTCCAATTCTTGGGCTCAAGCGAGTCTCTTGCCTCTGCCTCCCAAGTAACTGGGACTATAGGCACCCACCACGGCGCCTGCCACAACGCCTGGCCATTTTTTGGTTGCAGCCATCATTGTTTGGTGGGCCAGGCTGGATTCAAACCCTCCAGCTCAGGTGTACGTGGCTGGCGCCTTAGCCTGTTGAGCCACAGGCGCCGAGCTGGCCCAGCTGCTTCTTAAACTTTCTCTCTGTGTCTTGTTTTTTCATTTCTTCTTTATCCTTTTGCTTCTGCCAAGCCACTGGGAGGGAATCCATAGCATACTTGGGGCTGGTACCCAACAGTTATGCATCTACAACTATCTGATCATCAGTCATGCGAAATAATGTAAATAAGTGAAATAGTTTTACAGCATGATATTTAGAAGGAAGAAGAAAGGTACAACTTTTATAATAGGTCCCATGTTGATGTCAGAATGAAATATTATCTGCCCATGGAAAGAGCAGCAACAGGCTATCTCTTAAGAGACCTCACAGGTAGGTCATTCCTTATTTCAGCCTTATGAGCTTGTTACTTTGTCTCCTTTTGAGGACACAGGCTACTTTCAGGGCTCCATTCATGTTAGCCAATTTCACAATGCTGAAGGATGAAACCAGAATGTTAACATGTTAATACTTTCAGCCACCTTACTATGAACATTTTTGGCCATTCTTTCTCTTTATATTAGTGATTCTCAAAGTGTAGTCTCTAGACCAGTAGCAACTGCATCATCTGAGAACTTGTTAGAAATGCAAATAATTAGCTGAGTGCAGTGGCCCATGCCTATAATCCCAGCATTCTGGAAGGCCAAGGTGGGTGGGCTTGAGTTTAGGAGTTGAGACCAGAATGAGCAAGAGAGAGACTCCATGTCTCCTAAAAATGAAAGAAAGAAAAAAAACTACTGGTCAAAGCATTGTGGTGGGTGCCTGTAGTCCCAGCTCTTTGGGAAGCTGAGACAAGAGGATTGCCTGAGTCCAAGAGTTTGAGATTATTGGGAACTGTAATGCCAGGATACCCAGGGCAACAGAGTGAGACTCTGTCTCAAAAAAAAACAACACCCCCCCAAAAAATAAATTCTTTTTTTTTTTTTTTTTTTGAGACAGAGCCTCAAGCTGTCACCCTGGATAGAGTACCATGGCATCACAGCTCACAGCAACCTCCAATTCCTGGGCTCAAGCGAGTCTCCTGTCTCTGCCTCCCAAGTAGCTGGGACTACAG
>CAUYRH010146034.1:0-14088 GCA_963574655.1 Perodicticus potto | reverse complement strand
TCTTAATCACTATATAAAGACATTGATACTCTACATTTAATAAGTTTCACCAGTACCCTACTAAGATGCACCGTAGGTGTGATCCCACCAATTGCCCTCCCTCCACCCATCCTCCCCCCTCCCCTCCCCTCCCTTTCCTTTTAGGGAAGAAGATGCTATGTTTATAGTTAATTGCTTCTGATAATCTTGTACTATGTGTAACAATTTTTACAGCAAATAGAATTATTTTTCAACACACAAGATGTCTTTTGAACTACAAAACAAAACAAAAATCAAAACAAAGCATGCCTGGCTTCTTAAATACATGTATAATATTTTGTCGGTCATTAAGAGTAGACATTATTTCAAAGCATTCTTCTAATTATACCAAAACAATAAAAATACTAGAAAGCAAAGTTTAAGATAGGAAATGCACTGGCAAATTCGTGCGAAGCCCAGTCTACTTAAGTTATTAATATAACGACTCCAGAGCTTATTTCCACAGGCAAAGTGTAGCAGAATCAGAACATCAGGGCGGGGTGCGCAGCGGGCATTCTTCCTCCATGATGAGGCTCATCCTCTGCATTTGGCCACTGCTACAGTTTAGATGTTCGCTGTGATGCCATCTGTTAAGGTTGATTGTGTAGTGACCTGAGGCAGTCTGAAACCTGTTCAATTGAGCCCCTATACGGAGTTCTGGGTGGGAACCAGGAGGACAGATGGTAGGGTTGGAGATGAGGAACTTGTTTGTTACAGCTGATGAAAATCATTCTTCTCGCCAAAGCTATTAAATGATATATCTTTGGCGCAGCATCTCTCGACAAAACGGGTGTCCCACTTGGTGGGTTAGCTGCAGGTGAGTTGAAGCAGTCGACAGCCTCTGACTATTTAGGTTTGTCCAGTTCTTCATTTTTCCATCCCTCATATTCTAAGACGAATGCAGTCACATACCAAATAGTGGAGTCAGGAACTGAATCCCACAGGAGCGGTTTTTGCACATCTGGTTAAGGTGGATGATTGCACATGAGGAAGTAAACCATCCTGAGGGTCAGTCCCTGACCCCTCCCCACCCCCACATTGGTGGGCAACTTTAAAGCAAGGTTTGGCAACTGGATTCTGTGCTTAGTGAAGTACAGAAATTTACATATGCAATTTTTTAAGTGTATATGTAGAATGGGAAATGAGCTGGGCTACAATTCAGCAGCTGATTAAAAGTTTGTACATATATTTTAATTTAATAGATCCAAAAAGATAAAGAAACTTTTGTAAGAAAATTGTGTAAACTTACTTTTAATGTCCATATTCATATGTAATATTCTAATTGTTTGAGAAAAATACACTCAAATCATTTTACAGGATATAAATCTGTGTCTTCCAAGACAAGATAATGATTGTGAAGTGGCTTTTGCAACTGGGAAATCAGCAAAACTATAGAGAGGCTTTCCCTCTCTATAGTTAATTGCTCCAAAATGCTATGCACTAATGGAATTTGTATCTCAGTTGTGCAAACTACAGAATAATTTCAAATCACTTTGGTAGGCAAAACACATTTTAAAAGTCAAAATTCAACATGACAGAGGTGAATAATATAGATTATACTAACTTTTAGAATTACAAAAGAAACCATAAAGTTGAAAAGTGCCTTTCACTAATCAAATCACTTGTCTCCTTAGAGGTTTCCCTAAAAGCATACTTAACTTCCACGGAATGGGTGTAATGGAATTTATTTAGCCACGTCTTCTGGAGGAAATATTGGTTGTCTTTAGTAACTTTTCCTTCTCCTTTACTTCTTGTTGATAATGTTGCAGAAATATTTTTGTATTTGCTCTTTGTGTCCATGTTTGAGTATTGCCTAGAGGCGATGGGTAGAAATGAGCTGTGATAAGAGTCGGTGAATATTTAATATTAATATTTTCATATCTCTTTCCCAGTTGGCTCTACCAAATTTCTGTCTTCTAGCAGCCACATGAGAAAACACATTTTCCTACATAGTTGGAAGCAACCGATTTAAACAATTGTTTTAATTTTCATAAGATGTCTAAAAACACATATAATCTTTGTTTTCATCTGAATTTCCCTATCAGGGTGAATATGGGGCTTTCTCTATTAAATCTATTAAATTTATTAATGTAAGAGAACACTCATTTATTGATTGATATGTATGTATCTTTAATAGATATTTGTTGACTACTTATTTATATTAGACCCTGAGTACAAAATGGTGAGCGAACCTGACAAAGTGTCTCTTCAGAATTTATAGTGCAGTGAGGTGTCAGAAATACATTGATTTTCTTGATAACTAGTGTTTGGTTTATAATTTTTTATTCATGACCATGTCTATGGTAATGTCCATCATTTTTACTATAATATCTATGGTTTTGCTATACTTGTTTAGATTATATTTAAGATATTTTTAATTTATATATAAGATAATATAAAAATAATATAAACTATAAAATATAATTAATATGTGTATTAATCATAGTTTTTGCAGTTTTCATACTTATTACTTTCATAATTTTTATTTCTTCATTTTATGTTGCTCTTTCTCTATGTAGTCTAATTGACTATTCAATTAAATGATATTTATCTTGAATTTTTAAATTCTAAGCTTATTTTAAAAAAATTTAGAATTACAGAATTTCCTTTGAATATTTGGTTTTGAACTCTTTTTGTTCACTTCAACTGAAATTTAACATTTGGCATTTAACATTTAACATATAACATATTTTTAATTTGTGTCCAATGTAAGATTAATTTTATAAATTTTCTATGAAAACTTGGCATTAAAAAGTAATCTGCCGTTTGTTTTGATACATTTTCTGAAAATATGTATATAGAGTGGCTTTACGAGATTCCCCCTTTTCATAGTGATTGCTGTGTGAGTCTCACACAGTGTAATAATGGTAATAATGATGATGATAATTTGGAGGACAAATATAGAGGCCAGATGTTAATTTTGTGAGTTGATCATTGCATTATTTACTTGTTTTTGTTAATATATATCTGTATGCATACATAATTACAAATTTTACAAAATATGCAGATATATTAAATAAAACATTAAATAAAAGAATTCTCATGTCTATTTCATTGAGATGCACTAATTATTTATATTTTGCTTAGCTTGCATCATCATTCTCTTTAACTCTCTTTCATTCTGTGGTTGTAGTAGCCAACTATTACATCCTAAGGGATTGCTTCCAACATTAGTCATGTTGTATATTTTCAAGATTATTTAGTTATATCTGGTTTAGGATTTCACAGGAGAGACATCATATAGTATCTACTAATGGGTAATATATTGTTCCCAAACCTGGCAACTTAAGACAACCGACTTTCAACCTATCACAACTGCAGAGGATTAGGAATCAGGGAGCAAACTCAGTTCACTCAGTGAGGCAGCGCTGGTCAGTATCTCTCTTAAATGATCCTCCATATTTTTGCCGGGAATATAGGCTGTGAAGAGGCTGGAGTATGAACTTCTATAAAAGACGAAGAGACAGTAAGGCCACATGGACTCTTAAGAACTTGTCTGAAAGACACATGCTGTCATCTCTACCTTATTCTGGTCCCAAGAAGCATGTCCCTAAATCCTGTCCATGACATACTTGGAGGCTGAGAGCATGGGGACCCTTTCTGGAGGCTACCTTCAAAATATGTCTGGAAATTTTGTTTTTCTGGATATTGTGAGAATAATTTGAAAATATTGTTTTGTCCTTTTAGCACGTATTTCTAAATGAGGACATTCTCTTATGTAACAAGAATACTATCAGAATTGGCAGATTTGATGTTGATAAAATAATGTTATCTGCAACTCTAGCTAGTATTCAGATTGCATCAATTGTCTCAATAATTTGGCTTATTGCTTTTTTTGTTTAATACAAGATGTAATCAGGAACAGCCAAGTTTATTAAGTTATCATTGGTCTTTAATTACTTTTGACCTAGAATATCTCTCCCCCCCCTTTATTTATTAATACTTGCTTATTCAGGCATTTGTTTATGTAGTTCTTAAGTTATAATTCATTATACATAATGATTTATTTGATGATCAACTTGTCACAAATTTAGCCATCACACGTTCCTTTTGTATTTTCTCAATAGTTATGGATTATTTTGGAAGCATGTGGTAAACTGAATGGTTTTTGTCCCTTTTCCAAATGTATATGTTGAAATTCTAATTCTCAGAGGGAAAGAATTTGAAGATAAGGCCTTAAAGATAATTTGGTGAAGATAAAGTCACAAAGCAGGGTGCTTCTAAAATCATTCTCATTAGAAGAAGAATAGAGACTAGAGTTCTCTCTCATTCTATCTTTCATATGAGGACACAGAGAAAAGAGCAAAGGGAGAGGGAGAGGGTCCTTACTAGGAAGCATATTGGTTAGCACCTTGACCTTGGACTTCTCCACCTCCAGAACTGAAAGAAATACGTCTGTGTTGTTTCAGCCTCCCAGTCCATGCTCTTTTGTTACAGCAAAATACCCTGGACTGAGCAGACTAAGCCCCAGTGCTTTCTTACTTTTCTGGTGAAAATATTTCAGGCTTATCTAGTTCTCTCTTTCTCTCTTCTACCCGCCCCTTCCTCTGAAATCAACTGTTTATAAAAGGAATTCTGGTCCTTTCTAGTAAAGTGTAGTATTGAGTAAACAAGTGCTAGACAAATTTAGTGATACTTTGGTGGTATTGTTTCTAGACCCTTTCAGAAGATATACTCGGATATAGACACATAGTTTCCATATATTGAAGGCTATGATTTCATAACGATACATCACCCAGGTTCTGAACAGACCCCACAGGGGATAGTATAGTTTTTTGCTTTGCTGTATTTGCAACACCATGTTCCAACTGTGAGAAATATGGCTACCATAATTTTCAATAGATTTATTTGCTGAAGTTGATAACAAAATACTTTCAGATTTTTTAAAGATAGTACTATAAAAGGAAATCTACTCAACAGAGCCCAATCTTTGTTTCTAAGTTGCTTTTTATTAGGTTACTTTTACATGCAGTGACGTGGCCCCAAGCTTAAGTTTGCAATTTAGTAAATTTTGCAAATGCATACAATGGTCTAAACCATACCTTTTTCAATAGGAAAACATTTACTATGCCCAAATATTTCTTCTTGCTCTTTTCCACACGGAGATAACTACTAATCAGTTCTAGAACTTCATATAAAAGGAAGCCTACAGTGCCTACTATTTAATGTTCAGCGTTTTCTTTTCCCTCGCATGGTTTTGAAATTCATTCATGGTGTATGTTTCTTCCTTTTTATTATTATTTAACATATTTTATTACGTTAAAAAAATATACTAAAAATGTGTTTATTGCTGACTAAAACCCGGGTTATTTTTAGTTTAGTTTAGTTTTTTTCTATTGTGAATAAAGTTGCTATGAACATATTATTTTTTTTAGCAGTTCAAGAAGGGATTTATTAACAATGCTAGAAAAAATACAAACATCATATATACACACAAATATATGTGTGTATGTGTGTATATGTGTGTGTATATATATCTGTATATATATATTTACAAGTCTTTTGTAGGCATGTATTGTATTTTCCACAGGAAAAGTAACAAAGAATAAAATTGCATATTCATAGAGTAAATGCATGCTTAATTTTATAAGAAATTGTAAAAACGCTTTTCAAAATCATTGTGCTAGTTTGCTGTCCACCATCAATATGTGAAATCATCCATAACCAACATTTGTGGTTGTCTGTCTTGATTTGTAGCCATTCTTGACAGTATGACCTTTTATATGTTTGTGGCTCTTAATTTGCATTTTTCTGATGACTAATTTTATTTAACATATTTTTGTGTAATTATTTGCCGTTCATATATCTTTCTTGGGAATTTTCCATACAAGTATTTTTGATTACTTTTTCTGCATTATTTAGTTATTGACTTGTGGTCATTCTTCAAATACTCTGAGCATAATTCCTTTTCAGATACAGGTGTTGTAAATTCCTTTGTGGTTTGAAGTCAAGGTTGATATTCTTGTAGTAATAATGAAGAGTGTAGTAATTATAAGATGATAATTTATCATTTTTATCAGTATTCTTAAGATGAATGTACATCTTAAAGGAATGATTAAACAATTCTGATTTTATTTCACTAATTATTTCTATTTTTCCCAAAACAAATTTTCAATTAAAAACCTTTAAAATTTTTTTTTAAATAGAGTTATTTTTATATAATTTTTTTGGAGGGGAAACAACAAATACATGGAATTTTCACAGTCATAGTTTTTTAAATATCTTCTGACAATTCTTATCTATATTCTGAAATAATTTACAATGTAGGTCTTTACTGCCTCCATGAAGTTTTGGTTGCATAATTCCATCGAGTGTGTTCCTCAATTATGCTTAAAATGCCTTTGATTCTCTTTCCTTAATATGGTATTTTATATAAATCTTTTTGTATAGATTTTCTTTCAAATTGCTTTGAAAATGTGAACTTTAGGAAAGGTTTTTTCACTTTTTTCAGTCAGTTCTTTTTAAAGAGGTATATTTCTCAAGATCTCACATATTAGGTTGTCTTTTAAATTCCTGAATTAGACAGCTCTGTTAGAAAAGGGTGAATGAATGCCTGGAATTTGAAAGGGAAGTGGATTTTGTTGAAAAATCTTAATCTTACACAAGCAAAAAAAAAAAAAAAGATTTTCCATTTGTTTATGGATTTTGTAGTTTGGACTGAGTAAGAAAAGATATTTAGGCAGGGAGAATATTTCCAAGGCATTTTTTTCTTTTAAGATTGCTATAGAAGGTCACAGTGAATATTATAAAAACCCCACTCTAGTTGTCATTAAAGGAAGCATTCATGAGAAGGCTGGGCATTTATACAAAACTGTTCATATTATGTGCAAGGTGTAAGTGCTACGTATAGTAGGGCTTGGAATCTATCCAAACTAGTGTGCTTGGATCAGCTCTCATAGATCCAGAAGCAAGAAATTGAAACAATCTCAATATTTGCACCCCTCTCCCCGCCCTACCTTAATTTCCAACTTCTCAAACTCTGTTTGGAAGGAGTTTCTGTGGTCACAGCAAGAAAACAACTTTTCAGAGTTGGAAAAACAAAATGCTCTGGGCAAGCATTCCTCTGAGATGGAAAAGCCCTCCCTCCAAGACACAGAGGTCTTCCATTCCTCAGTAGTGTTGATCTGTGGATGATCTGTTGATGAGCCAAAACTATGTGTGTATTTAGTTTCATAGGCAACAAACTACATTGGCTACACACGCCAATTCTAAAATTTAACTCCCTAGGTTTGAATTAGGGCTCTACTGTGTGGACTTGGACAAGTTAAACCTCCATAAGCTTCAGTTTCTACATTTATGAAACAGGCATAATAAATAACCACCTAATAAAGTTATGGTAAGGATTTAAAGAGGTCATATACATATACAAATGTTTATAATACATATATAAGTATATACACACTTATCAGCATATAGAGCAATATCTATCCAAATCTATATTTTTATCTATACTTATATATCTATTTAGTAGTGCCTAACATGCAGCAGGACATAGTGTTATAGGTTTGCCACTTTGATCATTTCCACTGGAGCTTGAGTTAGCAGAACACGAAGGCTTCATGTGCTTCACAAGCTCCTGTATGTGAAGAGAACTTGGAATACACACAAGGCACACACATCCGTGTCACCTGGACATATCACATTCAAACCGCAGAAAACCAAAGACGAAGACAAAGCCTTAAAAGGTAGTTAGGGAGAAAAGAAACCATCTCAGCTATATAAGAACAAGGATAAAATTACATCACACTTCTCTTCAGAAACCAAGCAAGAAAGAATAGAATAAAGTGAGATATTTAAAGTGCTGAAAGAATTCTCTAAAATTCTATGTCCTATGAAATTATCCTACAAAGTTGAAAAGACTTTATTCATGAGAACAAAAACTTGGGTTATTAATCACTAGCAAAACTTTCCCAGCACGTAATGCTAAAAAAGTACTTTAGGGAAAGGAGAAAGTACAGAGATTAGAAATTTGGATCCACGCCAACAAAGGAATAGTGCCAAAGAAGAAGGAATTGCATAGTAAAATCTGATAATTTTACTTTTCTCATTTAAAACTTATCTATAACTTTTTAAAGCAATAATAAGAGTAGTATACTGGGTAGTTACTGATATGTCCTGTGAATAAACGAAATGGATGCTGGCAATGAAAAAAGGAATTGGAAGGAGAAATTGGAAATATTTTGTTGTAAGGTACTTGTACTATAGCTGAAGTCATATAGTGTACTTGAAGATGGGCTTAAATTATTCTAAAAATCTATATTGTATCATCAAATGAAAACAAAATACTTTTAAAAAATGACATAAGAGAGGGGATATGGTTGAATCAGATTAAAGTCTTATTTAAAAATAGAGAAAAAGAATGAAAAAAATGAAAAACTGCAACAAAAAATCCTTTTAAAATGGTAGACAATAATCTGAGTCTATGAATAAGTGCAGTAGAGGTGAGTGCACTACCTATAGCAAGCAAAAGACTGTAAGTTTCAGAGCTGATAAATAGGTTCTCTAAAAAAAATCAGTTTTTTTTTTTGTTTGTTTTTTGAAGTTTTGGGCCAGGGCTGGGTTTGAACCCACCACCTCTGGCATATGGCGCTGGCGCCCTCCTCCCTTGAGCCACAGGTGCTGCCCCCTGAAAATCTTAATATAAAAGCTCAAGTTAGAGGCAAATATGAAGGACTTGAAAATGGTATACTGTGTTAATACTATTCAAGGTAGGAGAATATGCTCCTATTGTTACCTTGTGCAGAAATCCACATCTCCTTCCTTCTTGTAATATCAGCGAAGAGCTACTGCTGTACCCAATGTATGAAGTCACTATCCCTCCTTTTCTTTTTCTTAATAACATCATCGGAATTACTCACAGTTGATTGTCTTACTTGCATCTGAGAAATTCTCACATTATTTTTACCCTTTTCCCCCCATAAGCTTAAAATGTCTGTCTTTGTGAAATTGGATATAATCACTTTTCACATGTAAACTAGCTAGAAGTTGAGAGTCAACAGTGTGACATGGCTGTCAAAAGACAGTTAATGCATTATTAGGTTTTATTAATAGAAATACAGTGTCCAGAATAAAAAAGGAGCTAGTTGTACTGTTTTGTACATTAATCATACATCATCTGGGGTATCGTTTTCAGTTCTTGACATTATATTTGAGAGGGACATTGACAAGTGCATAAAAATGTTCCCAGGTGGGTGATCAAGATATTGAGGGTCTGGAAGCCATTTCCAATGAGGATATTTTCAAGAAATTAAAACTAAAAGATTTCAAGGAATGGATATTAAATAACTAAATAAAATTTGATGAACTTGCATACTGGAAAATCAACTCTACTCAGGTGGATGTAATAAGGGAGGAGGTTTTCAGAGTAAGGAGAAGCTTCTTCTTAATTATAAGTGTTCAACATAGAAAAGGGCTACGTTCTGAGATAATTGTGAGTCACCTGTCATTGGAACCAAGTAGAGAATGGATGACAATTTGCCTAAGATAAAACTATATGGGACCCTGGCATTGTAGAAATTGAACTCAATGAGCTTCCAAGGTCTCTCATAATGAAAACTTTTTAAAGTTCAATTTCAAAAGCCTTTAAAACTCTGCTATTTTTGGTGGTGCCTGTGGCTCAGTGAGTAGGGCACTGGCCCCATATACTGAGGGTGGCGAGTTCAAGCCTGGCCCCGGTGTTGTGGCGGGCGCCTGTAGTCCCAGCTACTCAGGAGGCTGAGGCAACAGAATTGCCTAAGCCCGGGAGTTGGAGGTTGCTGTGAGCTGTGTGATGCCACCACACTCTACCAAGGGGGATAAAGTGAGACTCTGTCTCTACAAAAAAAAAAAAAAAACAAACAAAACTTTGCTATTTATTAAACAATGAAATGAGTTCTTGTTAGCCTTGAATTCTTTTTGCTTTTTTCTTTAGAGCCCTAAGAATATCTATAGAATTAAGCAATTTAAAAAGAATACATCTCCCTTCCTCCTCACTAAGCCAAAACTTTTAAAATACAAAAATGATGATTCAAGTTAAGTGTATGTGAGAGAGAGTGGGAAAAAGAGACAGAGTGTGTGTGTGTGTGTCCATGTGATATATTGAAGATAAACTATGGAAGTAAAAACAATTATTTTTGTTATTATAAAAGCATTTTATTTATTTATTATTTTTTTTATGGAGACAGAGTCTCACTATGTCACTCTGGGTAGAGTGCCCTGGCATCATAGCTCATAGCAACCTCAAACTCTTGGGTTCAAGTTATCCTCTGCCTCAGCCTCCCAGTTAGCTAGGACTACAGGTGCCCACCACAACGCTCAGGCAGTTTTTTTTGTTTGTTTGTTTATTTTTGTTGTTGTTGTTTGTTTTTTAGAGATGGGGTCTCACTCTTGCTCAGGTTGGTCTCAAACTCATGAGCTCAAGCAATCCACCCATCTCAGTCTCCCAGAGTGCTCGGATTATAGGCGTGAGCCACTGTGCCTGGGTCTACAATAAAAGCATTTGTAAAAATCACTTATTATTTCACCACCCAGTGATAAATGTTGCTCATTATTTTAATTTTTTGAGGTGTTTATTGGGAAAATGAACATAGTTGAGATTGTATCAGAAACATAATTTTATACTACCCCATTCCATTTAATAATAGAAGTTAAGACCATGTAGCACTGGGGCTGATCAAACCTTTCAAAAATCATTAGGCTTAGGTGCATGACCTGGCTCACCTGTGGGCTGAGTTATCTAACTGACTTGCCTTGCATTCTCAAATAGGAAGAGTAAATAGTATTGTTATTAG
Source organism: Perodicticus potto (assembly GCA_963574655.1). Lineage (NCBI taxonomy): Eukaryota > Metazoa > Chordata > Mammalia > Primates > Lorisidae > Perodicticus > Perodicticus potto. The sequence goes on along the minus strand of CAUYRH010146034.1, from coordinate 3,301 downwards.
GATCACATGTCATGATACATCTCAAACTGCTAGTAATGTTATATTACTCGCTATACAATAGGTGAAGACCAAATTATATTTAATATACCAAAGGCCCTTCCTTATGGTATCATTTCAAGGATAATTTTAACATTTGTATGCTATTTATTGTATGAATTAATCATGGTTTATTGTGATTATTTTTCCATCTTCGTCAAACCTTTTGTTGATTAATCCCATAAAGTAGGAGAGAGTAAAAGAATGTTTCTTTGGAGCTCGGATCACAACAAATAAAGAATGTCTTAGTACAAAATTTCCAGAGGGATGGAAAATCCATTTCCTGTTGGATGTGCCGGCTGGTGTAGGAGGGTTGGAGCAGCTGGGGGGCTTTTGCAGTTTGTGGGTGGATCACAGGGGGAGGCAACAGAGGCGTCCAGCGACCAAGAAAGACCATGAGGACCAAGACGAGAAAGCGGAGGAAAGAGCGCAGAGGGCAGCCACAGAGCAGAGCAGATCTGAAGAATCTCGGAGACAGACGGGAAGGAGGGTCCCTCCCGCGAGCTGGACCCATGGAGAAAGCCACTAGGGAATGGAGGGCCACTGTCCCGCACCTAGACGCTTTGGAACAGAGAGCAATTTTGGCCCCTCTTGGGTCTACAGCCAATTTCCCCTTTGGCAGTTGGACGGAAGGCTCATTGCTGAGGCCCACTCCCTGCTGGTGGGAGTGCGGTGGGAACCCCTTCCCCTCCTTGCTGGCCCAGCTGCGCTGGTCACCCCCGCCCCATACAGGATCCGGGACGGGAGACTGGGCCCTGCCCCTCCACCGTTCACACTGGAACTGCGGGGTCCCCGTTGGTGTAGTCCCGAGGGCCAGCTTCAGCAGGTCACGACAGGGGAGTGCGCCTGCCCTGACTTCAGGAGAAAATGGTGGCTCGTTGGATCTGACCTGGCGGCACTGGCCCTGCACACCTGCCGTCTACTTGCCCGGCTCGGATCCCACCCCCACAGGTCAGTTTGCTCTCCCATCTGCCCACTGCTACCAGCTTAGGGGTTTCACCTGGAAACTTTGTCCTCAGTCCCACTCCACACCAGGCTTGGATAGGCCAGGCCAGGCCTAGTAGCCCCTTCCTCCCCACTTGCCCGAAGTCCGAAGTGCCCACTACGGTGGGATACTGCTCCCCCGGCTCGTCAGCTGCAGGAGCAAACTGCACTCACCTGAATGTGCGTTTCCTGTCTGGGGCTATGGCCACATCTGCCTCCGGCCTGGCTGGCCCTGACCTTGCCCTCTCAGCCAGTTCCATCTACCATCTGAACATTGCTTCTGGGCTTAAGGGCTCCACCTGAAGACCCAGCCTCCAGCCCCACCCCAGCTCAGCTCAGCTCAGAGGAGGTCAGGCCAGCGCCCATCGTGCCCGGCCCTGGCCCTGTGAAGCCCTGGTAGGCCACCTCCCCAGGCTTTGATAGGGGCGTACCCTCTCTGCCCTGGAAAGAGCTGCTGTGGCCCATCTGAAATTACCGGTGAAGGTCTGGTGCTTGCAACCACATCTGCCTCCTGACTGGCTGGCTCTGCCCTCACCCTCTTGTCAGTGCAATCCCCCATTTGAACACTGTCTACAGTTTAGGGGCTGCTCCTGGAGGCCCAGCTTAGAGGATAGAAGGCTGGGGCCAGTAAGTGCTACCTGGTCAAACCCTGAGAGGCAGCACGGGTGGGCTTTGAGCCAGGTTTGCCCTCTTGGCCACAGGAGAAAACCAGGGCTCATCTGAACTGGCATTTGGAGACTGCTGATTGAGGCAACGTCTGTCTCCTGCCTGGTTGACTCTCACTCTCCCCTCTTGGGGTGTGTGGTGGTTCAAGGGGTGCACACTCAGAGAAGCCCCTATGATTTACTGCCCCCCCCCAAAAAAAAACCCTAGCTACTAGTTAAGAGCAGAAAGAACTCAACCTGGTGTCCTTTCCCTCGTGAATAGCTGTGCTTGTTTTGAGAGCTTGCAGAGTCTTCTACCAGCAGCTCCCCCGAAAGGCTGTAAAAGCAACATGTGAGCCCCCCCAAGCTCTGTAAAGCCTTTTAAGCCCACAAATCCTAGCCACAAACCATCTGGCCCTTCCCCCCATTTCAGTGATGGTGATCAAGAAACCCCCTGGGAGCTATAGGCTCCTTCCTAAAGTTTGGAGCACTCAAGTACTCCATCCAGGGGCTAAGAGACTACCAGAGACACAAAAGAAAATCTCACCAGTGGGTTGATTCACCCAGATATCGAGCAAAGCCAGGGAGAGCAAAGATACAGCTCACCAAAGTGTCCTCCCAACCTAAGCAAATAGGGTCCACACATGCAAGGTCCACCCTCCGTTACTGGGTTTGATCTGTGAGGTCTCAGAGACAGGTCCGAAACCAGCTCAGTTAGCCTTGGGCCTCCAAAAATATGAAAATCAAAGAAAATAATAACACCTTACCAATGACTACCAACCTAAATGAAAAGATCAAAATGCAGATGAAGAATTTAGAACATAGGTTGTAGGGAACCTCATTGAGATAGAAGATAAAATGGAAAGACAATACAGGAATGAATGAAAAAATTGCTAAAAAAATTGAAATGTATAAAAAAAAAAAACAGTAGGCCAGGTGTGGTGGCTCACACCTACAATCCCAGCACTCTGGGAGGCCAATGCCAGTGGATTGCTTGAGCTCAGGAGTTGAAGACCAGCCTGAGCAAGAGCAAGACCCAGTTTCTTCAGGGGGGCTCATATATCACTTTTGCTAAAAATTTTTACTAAAAATAGAAAAAACTATCCAGGCATTGTGGCACATATGTGTAGTCCCAGCCACTCAATAGGCTGAGGCAAAGGAGCCCAAGAGTTTGAGATTGCTGTGAGCTATGATGATGCCATGCACTCTATCCCAGGCAACAGAGTGAAATTCTATCATAAATAAATAAATAAATAAATAAATAAATAAATAAATAAATAGTACTTCAAGGGATGAAAAATTCATTTAAGGAAATACAAATCACAGTGGAAAGCCTTATGAACAGCCTCAATCAGGCAGAAGAAAGAATTCCTTTGTAATAAGTCAGTCATTAGTGATACTGGTTTATAACTTTCTTTTCTTGTTGGGTCTTTTCCTGATTTGGGGATCAAGGTGATGTTTGTTTCATAGAATGTGTTGGGTAGTAGTCCTTCTTTTTCTATATTTTGGAAAAGGTTGTGTAATATAGGTACTAGTTCCTCTTTAAAGTTTGGTAGAATTCTGACATGAAGCCATCTGGTCCCAGGCTTTTCTTTTTAGGGAGATTTTGTATATTTGATGCTATTTCATAACTTGAT